>UESW01003897.1:510481-600413 GCA_900491605.1 Calamus simplicifolius
GATCATACTTCCATTCAAGCTTTACGAGATAAACTCCACTCGGCCACTTAGGCTGTGCCCTCCAGCTGACTTCCCGAATAGGACCTGACTTGGTCATCCAAGCTGCACCTCGAGCTACCCTCCATAGTTCCAAGTCAGTCTTAGCAACCATCCAGACGGTGCCCCAGCGGCCATCCGAGTAGGACTCATTATGAAGCTCACGTGCCTGGCTCCTGTGCTCCACCACTCACCACTATACGCACGTCTCCCCATGATCTAGAACTGGACAACAAACGCTGCGATGTGGGGGACATATCTAAAGAACACCGTAACGGTCGCTCATGTCCTGCAAACCTGCAGCAACCATCCAAATCTGGCCCATCAACTTTGCTACAGCCACCCAGTACATCTGACGAAATCTGGCCTACCAACTCTGACATGCCACGAGGGAAGCAAACCTTGTTGTCCTTACCGTAATCATGCATGCTCTAACAATTAAGTTCTGCTACAAGCCACATTCTAGTGTCCAGTCACACTACATGCTTCAAACTTTCATAAAATGGGTAAGAAAAACCCTCGATTAGGTAAACCAAAGATGCTCAAACACACACTCACACAGAGCACTACTCTAAGTCTCTCAAGCTTTCTTCAAGCTCACGGCTGTTGCCTAGTGCACTAACTTGAGCATCAAGGATTTTCATCAGAATTTTTAGTCCTCAAAACTTTTTGCAAGATCCCAACTAGAGCAGAGACTACCAAAAATTTCAGGCTCACCGAAGAAGACGATCGAAGGCTTGCGAACGATTGAGAAATGTGATCTGACGTCAACAGTTTACATGTAAAAATTAAGTAGCCAACATTTAGAAGGTTGCATTCAATCTGTATCTATGTGCTATATATAATTTTTTGCTATTATTTTTAAATTCAAGTCAATATTACATGATGCTTTTTGCTTTTTTTATCATGCATTATGTGAATGATGCTATAAATAATAAAAAATTTAAAGACAAAAAGGTTTTGAGTAAGATTTTGAGAGCATTGAATAACATTCTTGAACAGTA
Organism: Calamus simplicifolius; assembly: GCA_900491605.1. Lineage (NCBI taxonomy): Eukaryota > Viridiplantae > Streptophyta > Magnoliopsida > Arecales > Arecaceae > Calamus > Calamus simplicifolius. The sequence continues at coordinate 511,522 of UESW01003897.1, forward strand.
AAATTAAAATTTAATTTAACAAAGATAAATTCTGAGAAAATTAGAATTTCTCATGATGGTTGTATTGTGATAATTCTATCTTTAAAAGATAAAATTAGAAATAAACATATAAAAGAAATGATAGGAGTAGCTCCAATTAAAGATAAAATGAGAAAAAAATCGATTATGATGGTTTGGACATATACAACGTATACCTTTAAATGCTTTAGTTAGAAAGAATGATCTTTTAATAATCTATGGTAAGGATAGAGAAAGTGATAGACCTAAACTAACATGGATAGAAATAATTAAAAAAATACTATTTGTTATTTGAATATCGACTTGGTCCTAAATAGTTGAAAAAAAAGGCTTAGATGAGTTGAGTTGAGTTGAGGGTTGTATTGTGATAATGAGTTTTTTTTAATTTTTTATACAATTTATTATAAAATAATTATTATTTAAAAATGATTAAACATTATTAGTTAGTATAAAATTTAAAATATCCATCATATATTTAGATTTTTAGCTTAGATTTAAACTAGTTTTAGATTTGATTAAGGATCAATACTTTGGATCTTCTTTTAACAAAGGCTTTCGGCCCAATCAAAATCAAATTAGATAATTATGGTCTTGGTTGATCCGAAGTTGGTTTTTTGAAACCTAGCTTTTAGCTCATATTTGATCTATATTAGCTAAGGGAAAAGACTTTGTACATCGCCTCCGGTGCAGCAAGTCCTATGTAGGCTGCACCGTTCCTTTTTATTGGTCCACATATGTACGACACCTATTAAAAATTTTACGATATTCCAAGGAAAAAACTTACGACACCCTAATTTTAAGCTTAGGACACTGTAGTTATAAAGTTAAGACACCCGTTCGGAAAGCAAAAAAAGCTTACGACATCCTAGTTTTAAACTTACGACACCTTAGTTTTAAACTTAAGACACCCGTTCAGAAAAGGTATATGTACACAAATTAAAAAAAAAAACTGTTTGATGTGCATTAATATCCGTTCAGCTTTTTTTTAGAATTTGTATACAAATATCTTTTCTAAACGAGTGTCTTAAGCTTAAAACTATGGTGTCGTAAGATTAAAACTAGGGTGTCATAAGTACTTTTTGCTTTCGTAATAAGTGTCTTAGTTTTATAACTACGGTGTCGTAAGTTTAAAACTAGAATGTCGTAAGGTTTTTTTTTGCTTTCTTAATGGGTGTCTTAATTTTGACGTGACGTGCTTAATACCAGCTTTTTTTGGAATTTGCGTATAAACAAGTGGGTGTCGTCAGTTTAGAACTACAGTGTCATAAGATTAAAACTAGGGTGTCGTAAGTATTTTTTGCTTTTTAACGGTATCTTAATTTTATAACTACGTGTCGTAAGTTTAAAACTAGGGTGTCGTAAGATTTTTTTTTTGCTTTCTTAATGGGTGTCTTAATTTTGACGTGATGTGCATTAATACCAACTTTTTTTTGGAATTTGTGTATGGATGAGTGGGTGTCGTAAGTTTAAAACTACGGTGTCTTAGAAGATTAAAACTAGGGTGTCGTAAGTATTTTTTGCTATTAGTTTTATAACTACGGTGTCGTAAGTTTAAAACGTAAAGTTTTTTTCTTTCTTAATACCCGTTCAGTTTTTTTTTTTGGAATATGTACAGACACATTTTTTGAATGGGTGTCTTAAGTTTAAAAATATGGTGTCGTAAGTTTAAAACTAAGATGTCGTAAGTCTTTTTGCTTTCTGAACTGGTGTCTTAACTTTATAACTAAAGCTTAAAACTAGAATGTCATAAGTTTTTTACTCGGAATATCGTAAAGATTTTTTAATGGGTATCGTACGTATGTGGACCAATAAAAAAAATGATGCAGCCTACGTAGGACTTGCTGCACTGAAAGCGATATACAAAGTCTTTTCCTTAGCTAAGTATATTGCACGACAGTTGGCCCAAGACTTGAGCCCAAGCTTACCCTTTGTTTTAGATCTTTAGGTCCCAAGAAAACCATGACCTACGTAGATTGAGTGTTTATATTGTAAACATTAAAATTCGAGGTTAGTTGGAAGCCCACATGTACCCACTGGCTTGGTACACCTTGGCACTAAGTCCAAATCTTACTTTTTTTTTTTTTTTTTTTTTTTTACAGATGGATTATTACATAACTTTGTTGCGAGGATGATTTAAAAAATTAAAGAAAAAATACATCAAAAGGAAAGATGAAATCCTAGCTTCCAAAGACCAACTCTACTCAGTGAAATGGTGAGTTACAAAAGAGGTAATCCGGTCATCTGCATAGTTTATCTTTCGATAAACATGACAGACTACAGTAATCATCAAATCATGTAGGATTTATCAAATATCACGAAGAAGCAAATATGCACCATCATGATTCATCTCATTTTGAATTCATTCAACTACAATGTTTAACTATGAATTATTCGTTAAACCTGTAGCTATTTTTAAAAATAATAATAATAAGCTGCAGTCCCGGTGCAATTACAGCTGGCGTCCCCTAATTAATTGAAAGCTGCGAATTGCGCCCTTCAGTGCGCCACTATACCAGTTATACATCAATGCGATGGGCATTCCGAATTTAAAGAGTTGGCTGCAATGCTTAATTTAATATTTCCTCTTGCTCATCTCAAGTCCCAGCCCAGCACACATATATACAACAGAACAAACAGGTAACTTGCCCCCATTAGCACAAACATTTGCAGTAAAAAAATCATAAATTTGTCGTAACGTAACATAACGGCATGAAATCACGGTCCTCAAGAGAGTCGATATCCCATGAATCTTGACCAGCTCCAGCGCCTTGCGAAAAAACGGGGATGCAGACAGCCTTAGCACGACCCGTAATAAGTGGGGACTCGCGTGCATTCTTGCTTACGTTCGCAATAAAAAAATAGTCATATGACAACCACCCCGTGAATTTCTATTTCGGAGCCCGCCAAAAGATTCCAAGCTTACCAAAAAAAATATGATCAAAAGTCATGAATGATCAAAAAAAAATGATCATCCACTAATATTTAGATAGTGTTTGATTCATAAAAAATTATCTTTGAATAAGTATGTAGAATAGTATTTATTCAGAAAATAACTCAAGAATAATCATCTTTTTAAAATAACAGCTTTACCATCAAAGGATAACTATTCCCTTTTATTCCCAAAAGCCATAACTATAAGGCTGAATGCTATAGCTAGAGGGATAGTTCTGAAAAAGTTTAATCAGAGGGGATAACCCATGTTTAACCATGGGTTATCCCCTGAACTTATTTCCTAGGAAACCCATGAACAACTAAAGTTATCCCTTGATGGCAGACTTGTAATTTTAAAAAGGTACTTATTCCCTAAGCTATCCTTTGGATAAATGCTATCCTGTACATTTATCCAGGGATAGCTTTTGGGGAGTCAAATACTACCTAAGGATAGCTGGGAATAAAGTTAATCAAAGGAATAATTCATGGTTAATCATGGTTAATCATGAGTTATTCCCTCAATTTATTTCCTAAAAATACAGGAATAGTTCGTTATCCTTCTAAATAAGAGTAAAAAAAATTATCCTATGGATTTACCTTTTTACATTTGATATGATTGATGGGATAGCCAAGGGATACCTTAGGGATAGTCAAGGAATAAACTTTATCCTATACACTTATTCATAAATAATATTTTTTCTATCAACACTACCTTCATGGATAATATTTTACTATTATTTTTAAATCTAACTTATTAATATTGTATGATGACTTTTTTTATAATGCATTCGATCTGTACGTGGGACGGTGCTATAAATAATAAAAAATTTAAAAATAAAAAAATTTGAATAAAACTTCAAGAGTATTGAATGATGGATGGTCTTGAATAGTAAAATTAAAATTTAATATAAAAAAGATAAGTTAAAAAAATATAAACTATAACGCCGGATAAAACAAGCGACGAGATGATTAATGGTGGGCGGTGGCCGTGCCATCATAGGTTGTCTGTGACGCACTCGCTTACGCGAAGGAGTTTGTTTTCAAATCGAGGGAACGCAATAATGATTGAGCACGCGTCGATCTCTCAAGAAGGCCCACTATTGCGAGGCTTCATCTTGACATAATAATGACCGTCAAATCGACATGTACGCCAGATCTGACAACACTTCCTGAGTAAACCTCCGAGCCCTTCGCGCAGGAGCTTTTCACAACGTGACAGTACGAGTTATTTATTAGGAATCGTCTCTCTAGCTAGCATGGTGCTATATAAGTATAGCATCTTCCTGCCATCAAGTTCACCCACTACCGCTCCACCAGCATAATAGAATTCCTTGGTGCGAGAATAACCATTTTCTCCTCAAACCCCGTCTAACCGATGGACATCACCATGGGCACATTGCCCTACATCTTCCTCACCCTTGTTCTCGTCCTCTTGATCAAGCTTTTATTGTTCTCCAACAATAGGAAGAACTTCCCCCCAAGCCCTCCAAAGCTCCCCTTCATAGGTCACCTCTATCTATTCAAGAACCCACTCCATCGTGCCCTCGCTCCGGTTGCCGATCGCTATGGCTCGGTTGTCCTCCTCCATTTTGGCTCTCGCCCAGTCCTCATCGTCTCCTCGCCGTCCGTCGCTCAAGAGTGCTTCACAACCAATGACGTTACTTTTGCCAACCGTCCCCACTTGCCAACCTCCAAGTACATCAACAATAGTAACACTAATCTTGCTTCCGCTGACTACGGACCATATTGGCGCAATCTCCGTCGGATCGCCACCGTAGACGCCCTCTCCAACCACCGTCTTCTCTCCTCCACCAACGTCCGGGCTACAGAGGTACGATTACTAGCCCAACAACTCTTCCAAAAATCGAAGACCCAAGCGGAGGGGTTCGTGAAGGTGGAGCTAAGGACAAGGCTGTTTGAGTTGGCATTAAATGTGATCATGATGATGATCGCTGGAAAGAGGTACTGTTTGGAAGACGCGGAGTTCCCAGAGGAGGCAAGGCAGTTTGAAGAGGTTGTGGAGCAAACCCTCATGCTTGCTGGGGCCACGGACCTGCGGAATTTCTTGCCAGTGCTAAGGTGGTTCGATTACCAAACGAAGAAGAAGATGGTGAGGTTGCAGAAAACGACGAATGAGTTCATGGAGAGACTGATACGTGAGGAAAGAGAAGAGAGCGAGGAGGAGCAAGGAGAGAGAGAGAAAAAGACAACCATGATCGCTCATCTGCTGGAGTTGCAGAAGACGGACCCTGACAACTATACCGACAAGACAATCATTGGGCTTATCACGGTAAGTAGCCAATCTAAATGTGTCTATTCCCCTCCTTCAGCAATATTCTTGAAAATGTTATATAAAGGACCTTTACAATGATCTGAAGTATAGATTTAAGATTAATTAATTTTTACGGCTATTTATAGAAAAAATATATAACAGTCGTCATTACATGCTTAAAATTATTATTTATAATGTTGACAGCCCAAATTTTGATAGAAATAAATAAAATATTTGCAAACATATACACGTTAAAGTTTCTTTTCAAATTTGTACTAGATACATGATTCCCATCTTCATTTAATACTTTAAATTTTTTTTTTCCAATTTTTTAATCAAAAGGAGTGATCAAAAAGGTTAAACTGAGTAATTATCACGTCCATAAAAATTTGCATTCGGATATGTAATACGTACTGGAGGTGGAGAATAAGGATTCACCTTTAAGAGTTTGCATGCATTGTAACAAATTGTTTGTCAGTACTTGTTTATATAATTACAATTGCTTTTTTTTTTTTTTTTTTGGACTTGTTGCGTTTCTCCTTCCAGAGCTTGTTACAAGCAGGAACGGATACTTCATCAAATACTATTGAATGGGCAATGTCACTCCTACTCAACAATCCAGAGACATTGAAGAAGATTCAGACTGAGATCGACGTGCGTGTCGGAAACGAGCGCCTGATAGAAGAATCGGACCTCTCTAACCTTCCATACCTCCAGTGTATCATCAAAGAAACACTTCGGATTTGCCCCGCTGGCCCTCTCCTCGTGCCTCATGAATCAACAAATGAGTGTGTCGTTGGGGGCTTTAATGTTCCACGCGGGACCTTGCTATTGGTTAATGTACACTACATTCACAGAGACCCCAAGACATGGGAGGAACCTACAAAGTTCAAGCCTGAAAGATTTGAGGATGGCAAACATGAAGGGAAGCTGATGATCCCATTTGGGATGGGAAGGAGGAAGTGCCCAGGGGAAGGCCTGGCAATGAGAGAGCTAGGGTTGACGCTTGCAACCTTGATCCAATGCTTCGAGTGGGAGAGAGTTGGAAAAGAACCCGTGGACATGACTGAAGGCACAGGGCTGAGCATGCCCAAGGCCGTTCCACTAGAAGCAATGTATCGTCCACGTCGTAGCATGGTTGGTCTTCTTTCAGGACTTTGAGTCATGGGGATATTCGTTTATGTGAGACATCAGATCACTAGCCATGTCAGACTCGATTTTCAATTTGTTGTCAAGTGATATGTACTTGGTCTTATGTATTAGTTTTGTTTCGTGTTTGATTGCCACTCCTTCGAGATCGAGCCTACTTGAGGAAGGTCTCGGGGAAATAATAAAGGTCTGTAACACTTTAGCGAATCTTGCATTGTTTTGTTTGTTCTCCTACCTTCTTCTTGTGTTTTATGTTTTTTTTAATTTTTTTACAAACAAGTGATCAAACCATTTTAATGCGAGTCAAGCCTAGGGAGAAGGAAGGCTAAATAAAAATTGATCTTGCGTGTGTTTATGTTAACATAGTGTGTTTATTTTAACCACTAGCTACTCCAGATCTATCCAAAACGCCAACAATTAGAGCCGTCAAAAAGAGTGATGAGCTTTTTTATTATTTTTGAAGGGTTGGTAAGATTCTTGGGAGTGTACCGACTGTCATGTTCTGCATCAGGGAGAACGTGTCACTAAGCGACTGAAACTAGTTTTCTTTGTTTATATTAGATGCTTTGGTCTCTCTCTCTCTCTCTCTCTCTCTCTCTCTCTCTTTTACCTGATCAAGGAATAATATTTATTTTTTAAAGAAAGAATGGCATGACCATCTTTTTATGAAAGAAGATGAAGCCTATTTGACACAAAATCTTACATAAAAATAACTAAATAATCAAAGAGTCAAATGGATAGATAAATTAATATTCCTTTTAATTATAAAAGTCTATGTTGGCAATTATTTAGTTTTTAATTGACTATATACTAAAAAATTATTAAATAATTATGTAAGAATAAGGAGCTCAATAAAATACGCTTTTAGCTATTTTTGGATGAGATTCTGAGTTGTAATAAATGATATTAGAATAGATTTAACTCAGAGTCCATATAGAATATGAAACACTACAAATGAGGTTTCTGAGGCTATCATAAGCAGACCATGTTTTCGTGGTATTTAAAATTATGATTGTAATTAAATTTAAATTTAAACTTCAAGCTTGATAAAGATGATAAGACTTAAATGAGAAGAGTATGTAAAAACCTATGCTGACAAATATTTTGTTCCATACTGGTTATGCACTAAAAAATTTCTGAATATTTATACATAATTAAAGAGTTTAAATAACACTTTCTTTGCTTACTTTCTTTGTAAGGTTTTAAGTTGTAATATTAACATTAATTTTCCCTCAACATATAAAGCCACAATCTAGGAACCAAAACATAATTGGTCCAGGATAAATTTACTTAGAATCTAAAGCATGTTTTGTTTTAATCTTATAAACTCCACAAGGTTGGCCAACTTATATGAAAGCCACGTACTTTAGAGCTAGAACATAATTAGTATAGATTTAGCGGCTTATGTGTAACTCTAAATAATTTTGTTGTTATTTAGATACAAAGATATGTGTAGACATGTGTTTTGTTCTAAATTGATTATATTAAGAAAATCTTAAGTGCTCATACAATGCTATTGATCTCAAATAGATGTTTCTTGCTAGTTTTCTATATGTGAGCTCCTGAATTCTTAACAAATAGCCGAAAGATTAACCATACGGTGAGTAGTGATTTATAATAGTACTTCATTTATGATGAAAAAAACACTTTTGTGCACCTTTAGCATACCTTGTAGTGTACCTTGGCCTTTGTTTTTGAGAAATACCATGAATAAAATGATGGTGAAGCCCTTCATGAATCGTACGGGTTATTTTAGAAAAAAATGAGGTGCATTAAATGTTTGCAAATTAATACTTTTTTATTAAAAAATATGCTTGTAAACTTAGATTAGAGCTAATCATAGGTCATGGAGCTCATTCAGTCTGCTTCAAGATTTTGTAGTTCTAGGATCAAAATAATAGACGTATAGAGAGGCTTGGGCAAATAAAATCGATTGAGCTAAAAATTGATCTTAGTTTGGAAAAATTTAAACAATCAAATCTAACATGATCGAATTCAGAATATATATTTATATCTTAGAATTGATTAGGAGCTAGATAACTTATCCAATTTAGACCAAAATTTTGTAAGCTTATATGGCAAAAAAATATTAATCAAATCTTAAATGAGATAATAAAGAAGAGAATTCATACCTGCTAGATGGGTTTGAGAATTGAGCTAGACCTGTAAAAAATACATGCTATCAAATCAAATTTGAGCATTAGGTTCTATTTGAATTGGTTGTTGAAACATACCTGTTAGCCAACAACTACCTTATGCATGATAATTGTTGGCTAAGAGCTAGAGCTAATAGATAATCTAAATAGACCCTTAGTATAGTACGTGATTAATTTAATTATAATCAATTGGACATTTGATCAACTCTAACTTAATTTTTTTTATATAAAATACTCGTTAAGGACATCATGGCACATGTCATCCCCTCCATGCAGTGCTTGCAGCAATTCTTCCTGCACATCGAGAGCAACAAAACTCCACCCACCAATTAGGTTGAATACGTGACATGGCCGCAGAGTTTCAAAGTGAGATGATAATAATAAAGGTCTCGGGAAACTAATAAAGGTCTATAAGACTTTAGTGAATCTTGCATTATTTTATTTGTTCCCCTTCTTTGATAGGGAAGCAGAGGGAGAAAACTAAATAAAAATTGATTTTGCATGTGTTTATTTTAACATAGTGTGTTTATTTTAACATAGTGTATTTATTTTAACCACTAGCTGTTCCAGATCTATCCAAAATGCCAACAATTATAGCCGTCAAAAAAGAGTGATGAGCTTTTTTTTTTTTTTTTAAGGGTTGGTAAGTTTTGTTGGGAGTGTACCTGCTGCCATGTTATGGCGTCAGGGAGAACGTGGTACTAAACGACATAAACTAGTTTTCTTTGTTTATACTAGATGCTTTGGTCTCTCTCTCTCTCTCTTTTACCTGATCAAGGAATAATATTCATTTTTTAAAGAAAGAATGGCATGACTATCTTTTTATGAAAGAAGGAGAAGTCTATTTGACACAAAATCTTGCATAATGATAAGTAAATAATCAAAGAATCAATTGGGTAGATAGATTAATATTTTTTTAATTATAAAAGTCTATGTTGGCAAATGTTTAGTTTTTCATTAACTATATACTAAAAAATTATTAAATAATTATGTAAGAATAAGGAGCTCAATAAAATACATTTTTAGCTAGTTTTTTTTGATGAGATTCTGAGTTGTAATAAATGATATTAGAATAGATTTAAATCAGAGTCCATAAAGAATATGAAAAATTATAAATGAGGTTTCTGAGGCTGATTATGAGTAGACCATGTTTTTGTGGTATTTAAAATTATGATTGTAATTAAATTTAAATTTAAACTTTGATCCTGATAAAGATGATAAGGCTTAAATGAGAAAAGTATGTAAAAATCTATGCTAACAAATATTTAGTTTCATATTGATTATGCACTAAAAAATTTCTGAATATTTGTACAGAATTAAAGAGTTTAAATAATACTTTCTTTGCTAAATTTTTTGGTAAGGTTTTAAGTTGTAATATTATTTTTTTCTCGACATATAAAGGCACAATTTAGGAACCAAAACATAGTTGGTTCAAGATTTTTACTTAGAATCTAAAGCAAGTTTTGTTTATAATCTTATAAACACAAGGTCAGCTAACTTTATATGAAAGCCACCACTTTAGTAGCTAGAACATAATTAGTATAGATTTAGCGGCTTATGTGTAACTCTGAATAATTTTGTTGTTATTTAGATATACGAAGATATGTGTAGACATGTGTTTTGTTCTAAATTGATTGTATATAAGAAAATCTTAAGTGCTCATACAATGCTAGTGATCTCAAATAGATGTTTGTTGCTAGTTTTATATTTGTGAGCTCCTAAAGTCGTAACAAATAGCCAAAAGATTAACTATACGATGAGTAGTGATTTATAATAGTACTTCATTTATGATAAAAAAATACTTTTGTGCAGCTTTAGCATACCCTGTAGTGTACCTTGGCCTTTGTTTTTGAGAAATACCATGAATAAAATGGATGGTGAAGCCCTTCATGAATCGTATGGGTTATTTTAGAAAAAAACAGAGTGCATTAAATGTTTGCAAATCAATACATTTTTATTGAAAAATATGCTTGCAAACTTAGATTAGAGCTAATCATAGGTCATGGAGCTCATTCAGTCTGCTCCAAGATTTTATGGTTCCGGGACCAAAATAATACACGTATAGAGAAGGCTTGGGCATATAAAACAGATTGAGCTAAAAATTGAGCTTAGTTTGAAAAAATTTAAACAATCAAATCTAACATGATCCAATTCAGAATATATATTTATATATTAGAATTGATCAGGAGCTAGATAACTTATCCAATTTAGCCCAAAATTTTGTAAGCTTTTATAGTAAAAAAATATTAATCAAATCTTAAATAAGATGATAAAGAAGAGAATTCATACTTGCTAGATGGGTTTGAGAATTGAGCTAGACCTGTTAAAAATGCATTCTTGCAAATCAAATTTGAGCATTAGGTTCTATTTGAATTGGTTGTTGAAACATAGCTGTTAGCCAACAACTACCTTATGTATGATAATTGTTGGCTAAGAGCTAGAGCAAACAGGTAATCTAAATAGATCCTTAGAATAGTATATGATTAATTCAATTAGAATCAATTGGACATTTGATCAACTCTAACTTAAATTTTTTATAAAAATAACCGCTAAAGACACCATGGCACATGTCCATCCACTCTATGCAGTGCTTCCAGCAATTCTTTCTGCACATCGAGAGCAACAAAACTCTATCCACCAATTAGGTTGAATACGTGACATGGCCGCAGAGTTTCAAAGTGAGATGATAATAATAAAGGTCTCGGGGAAATAATAAAGGTCTATAAGACTTTAGTGAATCTTGCATTATTTTATTTGTTCCCCTTCTTGGATAGGGAAGCAGAGGGAGAAAACTAAATAAAAATTGATCTTGTGTGTGTTTATTTTAACATAGTGTGTTTATTTTAACATAGAGTGTTTATTTTAACCACTATTCCAGATCTATCCAAAACGTCAACAATTATAGCTGTCAAAAAGAGTGATGAGCTTTTTTTTTTTTTTAATGTGAAGGGTTGGTAAGTTTTTATGAAAGAAGAAGTCTATTTGACAGAAAATCTTACATAAAAATAAGTAAATAATCAAAGAATCAATTGGATAGATAGATTAATATTTTTTTTATTATAAAAGTCTAGGTTGGCAATTGTTTAGTTTGCCATAGACTATATACTAAAAATTTATTAAATATTTATGTAAGAATAAGAAGCTCAATAAAATACTTTTTAGCTAGTTTTATTGGATGAGATTCTGAGTTGTAATAAATGATATTAGAATATATTAACTTAGAGTCCATAAAGAATATGAAACAATGCAAATGAGGTTTCTGAGGCTGATTATGAGCATAACATTTTTGTGGTATTTAGAATTATGATTGTAATTAAATTTAAATTTTAAATTCAAACCTAATAAATATGATAAGACTTAAATGAGAAGAGTGTGTAAAAACCTATGCTGATAAATATTTAATTTCATACTTATTATGCACTAAATTTTTTTTTGAACAAGTTATACAGAATTAAGAAGTTTAAATAATACTTTCTTCACTTACTTCCTTGGTGTGGTTTTAAGTTGTAATATTAACATTAATTTTTTTCTCAACATATAAGCCATAATTTAGGAACCAAAACATAATTGGTTCAGGATAATTTTACTTAGAATCTAAAACAAGTTTTATTTTTAATCTTATACTTGCTAGTTTACAATTTGTGAGCTCTTGAAGTCTTAACAAATAGCCGAAAGATTAACTATATGATAAGTAGTGATTTATAATAGTACTTCATTTATGAGAAAAAAATACTTTTGTGCACCTTTAGCATGCATACCTTGTAGTGTACCTTGGCCTTTGTTTTTGAGAAATACCATGAATAAAATGGATGGAAGCCCTTCATGAATTGTATGGGTCATTTTAGAAAAAAAAAAGGGTGCATTAAATGTTTGCAAATCAATACTGTTTTTATTGAAAATATGCTTGCAAACTTAGATTAGAGCTAATCATAGGTCATGGAGCTTATTCAGTCTGCTCCAAGATTTTGTAGTTCTGGGACCAAATAATAGGCATATAGAGCAGGCTTGGCAAATGAAACAGATTGAGCGAAAAATTGAGCTTAGTTTGAAAAAATTTAAACAATCAAATCTAACATGATCCAATTCAGAATATATATTTATATGTTAGAATTGATCAGGAGCTAGATAACTTATCCAATTTAGCCCAAAATTTTGTAAGCTTATATGGTAAAAATTATTAATCAAATCTTAATAAGATGATAAAGAAGAGAAATCTTACCTGCTAGATGGGTTTGAGAATTGAGCTAAACCTGTCAAAAATACATGCTTGCAAATCAAATATGAGCATTAGGTTCTATTTGAATTGGTTGTTGAAACATAGCTGTTAGCCAACAACTACCTTATGTGTGATAATTGTTGCCTAACAGCTAGAGCTAACAGGTAATCTAAATAGACCCTCAGTATGGCATGTGATTAATTCAATTAGAATCAATTGAACAATTGATGAGTTATAACCTAAATTTTTTATAAAAATAATCGCTAAAGACACCATGGCACATGTCCATCCACTCCATGTAGTACATCCAACAATTCTTCTTGCACAATAGAGCAACAAAACTCCATCCACAACTAGGTTGAATATGTGACATGACCGCATAATTCCAAAGTGAGACCCTAAAATTATGCAAGGCCTAATAGCTTACAATTCACAATTATGCAAAAAATCAAACTCAACAAAATTAACAAAATGACTAATAGTTTATAATAAATTAAAGTTTAAATTCTATAATATAATAATTCTTGATATTAGATAATTTAACTATTATTTGAGTTCCATTCCTCACTAAAGCACGATCATGGTAACTTGAAGCTAAGCTTCGTACGACTCTGTATAAAATAAAAATGAGATATAATCAGCCTTAGCCTAGTAAGAATCATCTGTATTACAGCATGATAAATCATTATAGCAAACATCACTTATAAACATGAACATAATTATGAGGGTCATTTCTCAAATCAAGTTTCAATAGTAGTAATATTATATAATTAACAGTAGTTTACATCATCATAATTATTATTATTATGTATAAATATTTAAATACATTTAAGCTATCAAATTTGCTTAGCATCATCATTTTCTATCCAGATAGTCACTAAACTTGTTAGGGTCATGTTTCACCTCATGGTAAGCTATTATGTTCAGCTGTGCTCTAGTTTGCGGTGGTAACCAAATCTAGCCACACTTTAGCCTACAATGGCAATCAAGTCTCACTGCGCTCCAATCGATAATGACAACCAAATCTCACTAGTCTTCAACCCGTGGTGGCAACCAAGTCTCACCATGCTCCGGCCCACGATAGCAACTAAGTTAAATAAAATTTAATGTAGCAAATTTATCTCATTAAATAATATTCTTTTCAAAAATTAAACTTCATTTCTCACCAACGTAGTGGTATGATAGCATTCTTCCATTATGTTGATCTCTATCTTGTTGACCAAGGTTCAACTTCCTAGAGATGCATGTTTGGGTTTTTTTTTTCAATTTTTTTGTTTTCATTTATAATGAAGGTTTGGCATTTTCTTTTTCTTTTTTATATGTTTTCCTTAATTTTTTGCTTCTATTTTATTTTTTCATTTTTTCTTCCATTTTATAATTTCCATTTTTTTCCTTTTCTTCTATTTCTTCATTTTCATTTTATACCCAATGTTTGGCTCTTTTTTCATTCTTTGCTATCATTTTATAACTTTTCTTTTTTTTTACTTTTATTTTATAATAAGTCAAAATTTTTCTTTTTAATTTCCAACTCACAATTGGCTCTTTTTCCCTTTTTTATTTTTTATTTTTATTTTATAACTTTTCATTTTTTTTCTTTTATTTTACAGTGAGTCATAATTTTTCCTTTTTATATCAACTTCCATTTGAATGTTTTTTAATTTTTTAATTTTTTGCTTTCATTTGTAAAGAGCATTTGATTTTTTTTCTTTTCCTCATTTTGGTTACATTTTATAATGAGTCACAATTTATCTTTTTTGTTTTAACTATGTTTAGTTCTTTTCTTTCTTTTTTTTCCTTTTTTTTCTTCATTTAATAAAAAAATCTTGGAGTTATGATTATCCTCTCACTTGATAAACAAGGAAGCCAAGCCTATGCCTTGAAAAAAATAAGGCCAATCCAACCCAGCTTAAGAATTTATATTTATATATTTATAAATACTTATTTATATAATATTAATTATTTAATTATATTTAGCTATATAAAAATAAAATAATAGTATAAAAAATAATAGTTAATGAAATGGTTTGAAAATCAACTCCTTTTATTTTATACCATGTAAAATCAAAACATAAGCCAAGGAGAACATTGTAGTGAGAATCTTTCTTAGAACTATAATAGTAATTTTCATTATAGTCATGTCTGTATTAAAAAGAATTTTTGTCATTTCAATTATTTCTATTCTTTTTTAATAACTTAAAGATATTAAATCTATTTCATAATCTATAGTTTCAAATCAATTAATTTTTTAAAATTTAAAAATTATTTGATATAAGACATATATCTATTTATCAAATAATTTTTTATTTAAAAATAAATTTTATAATTTAAATTTAATAATAAAAAATTATAAAAACTTAAATTTATTTTTTATTTTTCTAATTGTATCATCATCATGAATATTATTTAGCTATAATTAAAATATTATATAATGAGAACACTATAGTGAGAAGCTTCTTAGGATTATGGTAACAATTCTCCAAGTAGCCGCATCTCAATCTCAAAGAATTTTATTTTATTTCAATTATAACTTTTATTTTTAAAAAACTCAAATATATTTCAACTATTTTTAATTTATGGTTTCAAAATGAATTAATTTTTTTTGAAATTTAAATATTTTTAAATCTAATACATACATCCTATTTATCTTAACTTTAATTTTAAATTTAAAAATTTAAAAATAATAAAAATTAAAATTTTATTTATTTATTTATATTAATTATATCAGTTCTTGTGCATCATATGGGCATATATCTAGTATGGCATGGGTTACTTCAATGTCATACTACTACTCAGTATTGGATTGAGGCATTTTCTCTATCCTTTTACCCAGAAAAAGTTAAGTCACCTTGCATCCTTTTTGAGTGTCGAGCTTATGCCTTAATCCCTAGTGATGAGAGAATAAAACTGGATTCAAAGTCTAGAAAATACATCTTTGTCGGGTATGGAAAAGGAGTAAAGGGATATAGACTTTGGGATCCTAAGCCGCATAAGGTGATAGTTAGCAGGAATGTAGTCTTTGATAAGCAGGCTATGGTAAACAAGCAGAAATCATCTCAAGTAGAAACTATGGGTTCAAGTTCTAAGGTAAATGTGGAACTTAAACCAGACAGTCCTTCAAGTTCAGTTAAGCCAGCAGTTGAAACAGAAGACAGTTATGATGATTCAAAGAGTACAGAAAGACAGCAGCATCAACAAGAACATAGTATTGCCATAGATAGACCCGGACGCGCAATTAGACTCCCAGCCAGGTATCGTACAGATGATGAGTCAGTTTCTTTTGCTTTACTAACCTGTGATGGAGAACCTATTTCTTTTTAGGAAGTAATATCAGTTTTAGAAAAGGAAAAGTGGTTAGAGACTATGGCTAAAGAGATGGAGTCACTGCATAAGAATCAAATGGGAGTTGGTAGAACTCCCTAAGGATAAAAGGGCAGTTGGGTGCAAGTGGGTCTACAGAAAGAGGAAGGAGCCTCAGAGAAAGAATGTATGAGATATAAAGCATGGTTGGTTGCTAAAGGGTACTTACAGAAGCAGGGGATTGACTACAATGAAGTATTCTCACCGATGATTAGGCATACCACTATTAGGGTGTTATTGGCCTTGACAACTCAGCTAGATTTGGAGTTGGAGCAGTTAGATGTCAAGACAGCTTTCCTTCATGGTGAATTGAAGGAGAATTTTTATGGAACAACCAGAGGGATTTGAGGAGCTAGGAAAGGAATACCTAGTATGCAAGCTCAAGAAGTCTCTTTATGGATTGAAGCAGTCCCCAAAGCAGTGGTATAAGCAGTTTGACACCTACATGTTGAGTATTGGCTTTACCCATTGTGAGTATGATTGTTGTTTATACTTCAAGTCTCTGAAGGATGGTTCTTTCATTTATTTGTTGATTTATGTTGATGATATGCTAATTGCTAACAAATTTGAAAGATGTGTGTGACTTAAAATCCTTGTTGAGTAGAGAATTTGATATGAAAGACCTAGGTGCTGCTAAGAAAATCCTGGGCATGAAAATTGACAGAGATAGAAAGAACAGAAAGTTATGGCTCTCACAGAAGAAGTACATTGAGAAAGTATTGGAGAGGTTTGGTATGAACAAGGAAAGCCAGTTACTACTCCATTGGCTAAACTTCAAGTTATCTAGATACCAGTGTCCTGAAACAGAGGATGAAGTGCAGTACATGTCAAAGGTTCCTTATGCTAGTGCGGTAGAAAGTTTGATGTATACAATGGTTTGCACAAAACCAGACTTGGCCCAAGCAGTTAGTATGGTTAGCAGGTTTATGGCTAACCCAGGCAAGGAGCATTGGCAGGCTGTAAAGTGGATTCTTCGATACTTGAGAGGTAGGTCTGATTATGGTATTTATTTTGGTACAGTGCATGATTCAGTTTCTGTTATTGGGTATATGGACTCAGATTATGCTAAAGATGTGGATGATAGAAAGTCTACTACATGCTATGTGTTCGCACTTGCAAGTGGTCCAATTAGTTGAAGGTTAGCCTTATAGAGTGCGATTGCTTTATCCACAACAGAGGCAGAATATATGGCTATAACAGATGTAGCCAAGGAAGCGTTGTGGTTAAAAGGGCTTGTCTCATAGATTGGTTTTGAGAAGCAAGCTTTAGATATATACTGCGGCAGTCAAAGTGCCATTGAATTGTTCAAGAATCACGTGTATCATGCTAGAACAAAGCACATTGATGTGAGATACCATAAGATCAGAAAGTTACTTACTTCAGGTGAGATCCTATTATTGAAGGTACACACAAGGGATAATGCAGAAGATATGTTGACAAAGATGCTTCCTTTGGAGAAGTTCAAACATATTGTTTGGACTTGCTCCAAGTCACAAACTGATATTGTGAAGATGTTGAGGGCTCTAGGTGGAGGTATGGGTCCTCAAGGTTGAGCAGGTCTTCTAAGGGAGCATATTATTCACCAAGGTGAAGATTGTTAAATAATGGCTCATAATCTTTCCAGAAACGGCAAGCAAAAATTGAAAGTGGCACGCAAGTTTGGCAACTGTCATGAGCGAGCTAATCTGGGCGTGCAGCAAATTTGACAACCCATGCCAGAAGCAGCAAGTGGGATCATGCGGATCTGGGCAGATTCGGGTGTGCAGCAAATTTGACAACCTATACCAGGCGCTACAAGTGGGAGCCTACCAAATGCATAAGCGTGTATAGATTTAGCAGCCCGAGCCAAGGATGGCATGCATAGATTTGACAGCCCGAGCCAAGGATGGTACGCATAGATTTGATAGTCCGAGCCAAAGATAGCAGGCAAGCGAGTGTGAAGCGTAGAAATAAAAATCCTAATATATTTTTATAGTAAGGCCTTTCTTTCAAAAAAAAAAAAAAAAAAAGCAGAAACCTCCTGTGGACATAGGCAAATTGCCGAACCATATAAATTTTTGTCTCTTCTGTTTGATTGCTATTTTCTCTTTTATTTTTGCATTTAGATTAATTTTCATTCGCATTCCATGGGTTCCACGGTAGTTTATTAGTTTATTACGTAACACCAAAAAATATGAGCATCGGGTAAGCAATTACAGTAAGCCCAATGGAGCCCAATACAAGCCAGAAATAGAGGGTTGGATCAATCTGCTACTGTGACGTTTTGTAACATTTGTTTGCTCATAAATTAAGCAAATCATGTCCCTTTGCAAGATTCAAGCGTTCAATTCTATGAATGAATTAGGTCTACCAGGTCATTGAGTACATCCATGTCATCACTAACAAAATAGAAGCTAAGGAATTACTGAACAATCCTTTCAATTTGGGTCCACAATAACCAGCACGATTGTATCTATGATAATGCCAGGAGAGTTTCCAATGCTTACTTAAAGCCTCAGGTGACATGAGATAAAACAAAACCCAAAAGAGTGTCTTTGTGTTTTTTATGTCAATTTCTCACAATTATTCAAGTAAAACACTATGCTTTTCAGCCATGTCATACAATACAAGTTAGTCAAAATCATCATGTAGATCTCAGCGAATATGAACAACATGATGTAGTATTGTTCAGAAATTCCTTATTACAAGTGGAAATATGGTTCAAGTTCTAATTGACAAGTGATGATATGCATGGGGGAGTTGCAATGAAGCCCGTTTGCAGCCTAAGTTTTGGATCATTCTACAACCCCTTTGCTCCCAATGGGCCCTACTCCAGTTATTATTGCAAACCATGGAGAAATGCCTAGCAGTACATGAAGTTAGTCATGGAAGACCCTTCATTCCATGAAAGTTAGGCTCTATTAATACTTGATCTCTAGATAAGTTTTGTGGCATTTTAATCATCGTTCAATCTTCTAGCAAACGTGATTCAACTGTTTATTGTGATGCCAATTCGGTATTTTCAAAATTTTTAATAGACATCCAAATTTGTTTGACATTTTTTGGTTTGATAGTAGTAAAATATCGTAACAAGTATTTGTGAATCTATAATAAAAATGTAGTATAAATAAGTATATATATATATATATATATATAGAGGCCTCTTATTTAAATGAGTTAGAAAACAACTTTGGGTACCATGCGCAGTGCAGAACGCGTGTATCACGCGCGATGATTAATTTATGCATGCAGTGAGAATATTTTTATTTTTTTTATTGCACGGACGGCCACATGCGCTTGCAGATTAATCATCGTGCATGGTGCACTCGATTCTGCATTGAGCACGATGCATAAGGCTTTATTCAACGTGTTAGAATCGAGTCAAGTCATATTGGATAAGGTAATATATTTAAAGTCCAAAATCCATAAGGACTAGGTCAAGTCTAGTCAGAATACAATTTATAAATCTTAGACCCAACCCAAAATATAGTGCAAGTTTGATATTTGGACCCGATCAGGATCTACATTTTGAGAATTATGTCCTAAAGCTAATTAACTAATAAGTAGATGGTTGTGAAGTTGTAAATATATGCGAGTTATTAATTAATAAAATATTTATTTGGCGGTTCATTACATTGCATCTTTCTGAAATGAATTCTTTTGTGATGGAGTCCTAAGAATCATAATCGATTCAATAAAGAGAGGGTTAATTAAGTAGTTCTTAAAATGGTTGCGACCAAATGATACGTAGTTATAAGACAACTATGTATCAAGTATAGGTCGTTGTATGTCATATGGGTTGATTGTTTTCTTTACCAAGAAGTATGGTGATACTGATATGACATGCAGGTAAGGTGTATGACATCTCACTGAACATGACTTATCGGCACCCCTATCCTGCAGGGGCCACCGACAACAAACTTGCATACCTGCAGTAATCGGATGAGGTTCTCATAGCCTTTATGTAGCGCTCCAAAAGACCTAGAAAATTTCAACGGATTATCATAAGTGGCAAACACTAAAAAATGCATCTTGTTCAAAAAAAAAAAACATCTGTACATCACTCAAATAATATTATATCATCCTGCTCGGATAATATTTTTCATGACATCCTCAGGCAGTTTATAAGATCACATTCGCAATCGATATTAAAATCATAAGTGCATACATCATACTCATAATTCTCTTCAAAACATAAGTTTTTATTTCATATCCAAATAAGTCTGATACATCACCACTCCTCACTATATATACACATGTACATAAACATACAAGTCACCCCATACTAACTCAATATGCAAAGCTTTCATTTGTACACTCTTGCCTCCAAGCAAGCCTTACAAGCCAAAATCCAGTCCCGCTAACCTTGATCCTACCAACCAGACTCACTAATTTGAAAATAATAGTGTCGACCATAGGGGGGTTGAGACCTAAGTCCCAGTGACTGAATAACCATCTAACCATGGAAAATAAAGAACCATAACATCATTTTAAAGCATAATAAACACATGTAATACTCATTTGAATACGATATTAGAAAACTTAAAATGCAGCTTATTCTTCAAATAATATACATCTTAAACTGGAGTATCATACCGTTATTTTCTCATTTGAAAGACATCTCCATACTTGGATAATTATACCTTTTTGAAATGATAAAAGATAACTTATAACTCAGCTTATGCTTGAAATAATATACCATATTGAAATACTCTTTGAATGACTCATTTATATAAAAATCTATGCATGATGTAATACTTTATAAAGCATGTATATGAATATATATGTATCCTCATTATACAACCCAGACTTTTTACTCATCTCTCTGATCCCCACTGGGATATGTATTTGGTCCACTGGCTCTTTATAAATCAAATGCAAGATTTTTTTAAAACTTTATAATACTGGGCTGTGTGTGAAACCTCCGAGGTACCATCCTACAGTTACCCTCCTGTAGGTGTACTCTCATCGAGTGCGTGACTGGCAATAGAATCCCCGTACAAATAGCACCCCTTATCCATATGGTTTACCCGGCAAAGTGCTTTGTTCCTTAATCCTGAAACCTTGGATTTTTACTCCATCCCCACGGGCTATATAATAACCAACTCCACTAAGCTATGATTCTTGCTCTTATAGGCTGCTTACAACCTATCCTACTGGATTTAGTCTAGCGTGCACTCACCTCTGGTCTTGGGGTTCATTGTACGATCAATTTGCAAGGAGGTATTGGCTAAATAGTAGTGTGCAATACTTATGCTGTGGTACAGTCTAAAGGATGATCAGCCTCATAGCTGCTCGAATGCTCAATATGATACATATATCAAAACATTTTATTTGAGAAACTTTATCATGCAAATATGCCATGTATGCATCAAAAATCCACACATCAAAACTCATGCTTATTTCTTTGTGCTTGAGACTCATGCTCAAAACTCAGCTTTAAATCCTGTAATAAAACCCATGCTCAAAATTTATGCATCCGAACCCATGCATCAAAATATCATATATTAGATTCTCATTTTCTAAATTTAAAATATATGAAATACTCTAGTATCATACCATCGCTAGCTATTTAACATCATTATACAAATTCAAAATAACTTTTTCATTGCTAGATGAAAAACCCACTCACCTTAGCAATAATATTCTTTTAACTAGTACTCAACTCTGGTGTTCTGGCTTTTGAGAATAACCCTCTTGACCTACATTAAAATATAGACAAAATAGCTATTAGGATTCCTTGCACACAAGGTTTTTCCACGAAACCATGCATGCATACTTGATCCAATCTCTGATATCTCATTATTTTCTTACACCTTTCTCTATCTAAGATTACCTCTACTATTATCTCAAATATAAGAATCTAAGAAAAACTAAATCATGCAAGGTCTAGGGAAGCTATAGCTTACCTGGAGACAAGCATGAACCCCAAGCTTCCCCTTTCTTTCATTCCTCTTTCCCTTCTCTTTCTTCTTCTTCTTCTTCTCCTTCTCTTCTTCCTCTCTTTTCTTTCTTCCTTTGGCTAAAACCCACTTTCTCCTTTTCTTTCCCTTTTTTCTCTGATGACTTAGGGGTCATGAATAGTGGTTTGCTTAGGGGCTAAGAAACTTGATAAAATTTTTATTTTACCCTCAAAAACTCTTAAAGCACGCTTTTAAAAACATGTGGCTCACTCATAATCATGATATTTTACCTTTAGATCTTCTTTTCCAAGTTGCCCTCAGCTCAATTAGCAATTAAACTCGGAGTCTTTTTTTCTATTTTGCCCTTGAATATATAATTTTTTAATCGATTTATAAATTAGATTATTATTTTTCTTTTAAATTGATATTTTTTATATATATTTATAGGAAAAGACTTTGCCAACTTGAAGAGCTCGATTTTAGGAATCCAACTATTCAAACGACACTCAAATCGGACTTAAAACAGAATAAATATAGAATTTTAAAGATTTAACCCAGAAAATCTGCAGTCTTGGAGTCGGCTCGAGGAGAACCATGAGTCGGCTCCAGCAGAATCGCGATCCGGCTTCAGCATGAAACAAATTGTTGTCTTTCTATTTTTCCGCATGAGTCAACTTACCCTTATGCAGGAGCCGACTCCAGAGTGTGCCAGAAGTTTTAAACCGTGTCAGAGTCAACTCCTCATCAATTGGAGTCGACTCTAATTGCTAAAAATAACACTTACCCTATGTTTGGATGGAGAGAAAACTAGGGAGGAAAGAAAACTAGGAGAGAAAATAGGAGAGAAAATAAAATTTATCTTGTTTGGATGGAGAGAAAGTCGAGAGGAAAGAAAACTAAAGGAAAAATAGAGGGAAAAAAGTGGTGGGCCCTACATAAAAGTTTTCTCTCCGAAACCGGAGAGATTTCGGAGAGAAAACTCAAAAGTGCTTTTCATTTTTTTTTCATTCCAATATTGACCCTTCCAAAAAATAACCGATACATTTTTTAATCATCTATAATAAGGATATTATTGTCATTGTAAATTATTAACTTTTCTCTCCTCTCTATTTTTCTCTCACTCATCCAAACAGAACGAGAGAAAATATTTTCTCTTCAATTTTCTTTCCTTCCACTTTTCTTTCCTCTCGGTTTTCTTTCCTTCCACTTTTCTCTCCATCCAAACAGAGCATTAAGGGCAAAACTCAAACTAAACTTGATTTTTCTTATGATTTAGGCTTACTAAAACTCAAATCACTCAAATTCTTAAATCAAAATCATTAGCACACAAAAATATACTCATTTACAGCCCAAATTTTTCTCTTTTTACACTTATCAATTGGCCAACACATCCACACGTCATTGAAACTATCTGACTTTTATTACAAATAAAAATATCATTCATATTACATAAATTATAAAATTTTTAGGATATTACATGATCAATTTGCGGAACACTCTTCTGCCAAGAGATGTTCACGAAAGGATATGGGTATAAGTGTCCCTCTGACCTAAGATCACTATTGTAGCTTGCAAACAACCTACTGTACTTTGGTGCCGGACTATCTAAATTTTTAATGCAGTGATAAAAGGTTTCTGGGTGCAATCAAGTACTTATGGAGCAGTGAGTGGATCAAGATGGGATTGACCCCTCTAAATAGTTTGGAGTGAATATCTCATTGTGTTTTAATTTAGTAAAACCTTGGCCAGGGTAGTTCTTGTGAGAAGTCACAGGACTTGTGAAGTTGAGACACTTTATGGATGAGCTGATTAAGGGTTGGCGATTAAACCTTCAGTCATCCTGAGCATTGGGGGTCAAAGGGATGAATTATATGGTAATTGTATGCCATAGGTTTTTGATTATTGCTTTGCAACATTTGACCTATCCGGACATCGGGTGTCATTGCTAGATGGCGACTTCGATTGGTACTGAAAGTGTTCCAGTGCTATCAGCTTAGTGTTCGAACCTATAGGGTCATACACCATAGGGCTTTCTACTTGACTTGATGACTAAGAAAATAAATGTTAGTAATTAATTGAAGGATTAAATTAGCAAAATGATTGTTGCCTTTCTCAATTTGATTAAGCTATAAAAATATGGGTCAAATCAAATGAGATTTGGTTTGGGCTCAATTTAGATTCAATTAAGCCTAATGTAACACCCTTACTCTACTACAATAAAATTTAATTATTGCAACTCTTTTTTTCGAACGTTAGGGGTAAGCGTTGGAAATTTTTATGGATGCTTTAAAAAAGTGTCCGCAGGGAAGAAAATTTAACGACTATATTTGTTAACCACGACATCCGAAAATGGAACCGTGCCATGGATCGCAATCCACGTGCTACAAAAACACAAAATTTTCATCCTTCACCCGTCACCACTAACTAATCCAATGCTCCGAATCAACGCGCGCCTCTCTCATCCCTTCGTCTCCCTAAAATCTCTCCATCCCTTCTGCCCAAAGTTGTCAATTTCATTTCGTTTCGGCCGTTTCGGCCGAGACGTTTCATTTTGGTAGCTTATCCGAAAAGATAAGTACTACGTTTCGTTTCGGAAGATTTTTTGGCCGTTTCGGTGCGTTTCGGCGTATTTCGGCCGTTTCGGTATGTTTCGGCCGTTTCGGTCAAATATATTTTGGAGCCCAATTTATGAATTATTAAATCTTTCAGAACCATTTTAAAATATATATATATATAATATCAAAAAAAATCCTAGTTATCCTATCCTCATTTTAAAAATATATATAATAACAAAAAAATTCTAGTTACCCTATCCCCACGGTCGCATCTTTTAAAAACTCAAACTCTTTATTTTTATATTGTTATTATTATTTATGAAGAATATAAATTATGAATAAATTTTTATTTTATATATATATATATATATATATATATATATATATATATATATATATATATATATATATTCAAACTCTTAAAAGCTTAAACTCTTTATTTTATTTTGTTATTATTATTTATAAACAATATGAATTATGAATAAATTTTTTATTATATATATATATATTTCAAAACGAAGCACCGAAACGGTTCGATACCGAAATATTTCGTTTCATAAGCTAAACCGAAACATAATCCGAAACGAAATTGATAACTTTGCTTCTGCCTCCCCACCCATCCCCTGCTGCAAATATCAGCCCCTTCAAATCTTTCCATCCCTTCTGCCTCCCCACCCATCCCCTGCCGCAAATATTCCCTTCGTCTCCCTAAAATCTCTCCATCCCTTCTCAAATTCCAAATCCCTCCTCCATTTCGAAGCCCTCAACAAGCGAAGGATATGCACAGGTTTTGAGATGGAAAATGTATGAAAAGACTAAGCCTGTCCCGGTTGGAGGGCGAGTACTTCATCTTAGTTGGAGATTTTTTTTGGCATCTTGTGCTTTTGAGCGACCATTGGTTGGATCTTTCGCTGGATTCCTTTCCTGACTGCTTTAGACGGCCAGGAAGTCGATCGGCGGCAAGGCCCCCCGGAAGCACCTGGCGATAAAGGTGGTCCGAAAGTCGGCCCTAGCAACCGGTGGCGTGAAGAAGCCCCACCACTTCCGCCCCGGTACGGTGGTGATTTGGGAGATCCGAAAGTACCAGAAGAGCATGAAGTTCCTCATCCACAAGCTGCCCTTCCAGCGCCTCGTCCAGGAGATCGCCCAAGACTTCAAGACTGACCTTCGCCTCATCCAGAGCTCCGCCTAGGATTTTTATGTAATGTTTTTTTAATATTCTTTCTGGTCTACTTGGGACATGAAATGGTTGCGATCTATTTGTAGAAATGAAGAAAAGAAAGTGGGTATATTCTGATGAAATCTTAAATCCATGGATGTTTTCTCGATCTGAAATCTTAATACTGTTTAAATGCTTTGAGACTTTTGAGCTTTCGAGATTGCCTCATTGCTTGCCTATAGGGAGAAACCTTCAATGCCATCGTTGAAGTGATTTTTTATTTTTTTCAGCGTATTTCATCAATTGGGCCAATGGGTATTAGTATCATCAATAAACTATGCCGATACTTTAAAGCTTCGATACTTTCTAAATTTTTAAATAAAAAAAAAAAAAAAGCTTGCTAACACTTTAAAGCGTCCAGACATTTTGATACTTTTTAAAAGCATCAGAATTTTTTGTCTACACTTTCACTATCCCGATGCTTGTAGAAGTGTTAACGCTTTTAAGTATATTTTTAGTGTTAAAATAGTGGATATTTGTTGTAGTACTCGTTTGAGTTTAAATTATGAATTTAAATTTCAAACTAATTTTTAAATTCAAGTTTGAATTTAAATTTTGAATAAAAATTTTAAATTTAAATTTAAAAAGGATGTTAATGATCTTTCTCTAATTAATCCACATTTCTTATCTTCTTCTCCTTTTCTTTTATGGGCTGATTATGGGGTGACTTTTAGTTGAAAAGGAAAAGGAAAGATTTCTTTCCTATCTTTCATCCATTTTCTTTTTATAGTTTTCATTTTTATAAGACTGGTGATTCACATTAAAAAGGGACAATTTTGGCTGAAAACATTGAAAAAGAAAAAAGATGAGAAGCAGGGGATCGGATACAGATTGGACAATAGTATATCCATATTTGTATCCATATTTTTTTTACGGATACAAATAGTAAATGGATATTAAAATTCATGTCCATGTTTATTCTAAATGGATACAGATATGAATCAGATATCAAGCATATCCATATTTGTTATATACGGATACAGATATGAATATGATATCAAGTATATCCATATTTGTTATATACGGATACGGATATAAATTATTTAAATCCCATGAACCATGCCTATTTATAAATTTTGGCTTGATTCAAATTTTAAATTTAAAGTCGAAATTGGAAGCCTACAAATCTTGCCTATATATTTAGTAAAACTCTTCTCCTTTCTCATCAGAATATTCGGAAAGAAAGCTTATCTATTATCGAGGACAATGGTGAGGATTGACTAAATGAGGAAAGTGCTGGTACAAGTCCGATGGCTGATGATGGTTTGAGCAAAAACAAAGGAAGTCAGGAAGACGAAGAAAAAAAAAAAAAAAAAGCAATCATGCCTATTTAGTAAAACTCTTTTCCTTTCGCACAAGAACATTTGGAAAGGAAGCTTACCTGATGACGAGGACAACGATGAAAACTGTTGCCGCTGAAATCTGTCCTCCGACTCGGGTGCGATTGAGCTGCAGCGCGGGCTCCCTCTGGGACGGACCTGCAAGACAGTCCTCACGCGAAAGGCGTTGGGGGTGGCCCTCTGCGGAAGACCCTCCGACGCCCAAGTCAGTGGAGACCAGCAATCAACAAATATGGGGAGAAGGATCCCTCGGAAAGAGTTCCTCCGAGCTCTCGTGGGAGCTTTCATGGCGGAGTATGAGAACTATGAATGAAAAATGGGCGTAGAATAGCCGTACTTGAGAGGCTTGAGCGTGGTAGTATTTATAGGCGGTCACCTGACTTCTTGGACGTGCTCTGGATAAGGTTTGAAAGTTGTTGGGATTCGAAACGGATTCGAATCAGGTTGTTACAGGGTCGGTAGGATCCGTATCTGGTTAGTTAGAGGATCGACGGCTGTGAGGCGGGGAGAGCTGGCCGATGGCTCGAGACTCAGTGGCTGCGTGGTCCCTAGGCCACTATTGTAGGTCCTAGGCCACGTCTTGGCATGATTCCTTGTTTGGAATCTTATTCTGTTACAGTGAATTTGAACTCTCCCGCACCAGATTCCGCAGAGGTGTTTTGAACGCTGTGGTTCAGTCATCATGGCTGGCGGAGGTAGGTGCCGAGGCACAAGGGGCCAACGTGGCAGCCATAAATGCGTTGATGCATATAAGAAAATAAGGCATTGAATGCCTTAAAGCAGGTGGATATATGCGGCCTTTATGAGGTCATAAATGCCTTGATGCAAAAGAAATAGCGTGGTTGCGGAGGCCGAGGTATGTTGGCCGAACTATATTTGCCGAACTATATTTACCGAAGTATATTTGCCGAGGCATGCTGGCCGAACCATATTTGCCGAACTATATTTGCCAAGGCATTTTGGCCGAAATATGCTTTCTCTTCTCTTTTATTCCATTAAATGCTGGCTAAGTCATTATGACCGTTTCTGCATCATTGAATGCTCCAGCTTATTGATTTGACGGATATTTGATTTGACGGATATTAATGAAGGGGCCCTTGGGAAAACCAACGCACATAACGTGGCCCTTCTTTTTCCTCTTGTTCTCTTTCTTTATTATAAGGAGTCTTCTTTTCCCTCTTGTTCTCTTTCTTCATTATAAGGAGACTCTTGTTGCTAGAATGTCGCGCCAACAGGCCAACTGGCAAGTAGGGCATTTGGACTGGGCGCGACCCCATCGCCGATGTGAGTGGTCAATAATGCAATGACAATTTTATCCCTCATAAAAAACTAAGGAGAGTGCTGGTACAAGTCCGATGGCTGATGATGGTTGAGCAAAAACAAAGGAAGTCAGGAAGATGAAGAAAAAAAAAAAGGTAATCATGCCTATTTAGTAAAACTCTTTTCCTTTCGCACAAGAACATTCGGAAAGGAAGCTTACCTGATGACGAGGACAACTATGAAAACTAAGGAGAGTGCTGGACCGTCAACTGACGATAGTTTGAGGGAAAACAGAGGAGGTTAGGAAGTTAGAAAGTTGAAGTAAAAAGAAATGACGTGAGAAGAGGATGGAGAGTCAAAGACTCTTCACCTTTCGCACACAATCAGCATCGATCATATGACTATCTAAGGCGGTAAGGCCTCTTTGCCTTTTTTTTTATTACTCAAAAAAAAAAAATCCGTATCGAATCAAAGATGATTAGGCTGATGACCACCTCTACAGTTTGACCTAGCCGACCGCCAGCTTATCTTCCATGTCTCAATCGTCAAAGCAAAATTGAGAGGCCACCATCTCGCTACAACGAATAACCGATCGCTTTCTCCCGCGTTGAGTGCTAGTGCAGCCTTTGGGCAAGTCAATGCTTGCAAGCAAACTTATTTTTTCTTTTTAATTTATTTAGTTTATTTTGTGAATCAGGTTGTATCGGATTTATTCATAAAATCTATTTACTATATTCCGGAATTAATCCAGACTGCTCAACTGATGGAACCTCTACTTGTACGGTCATGATGCAAGTCTGTAAGATGGGCCTCAGCTGCCTTCGTTATCTCTTCGTCAATTACTTTTAAAAGGCTCCTTTTTTTCTTCATCTACTTGGGAATGCTAGTCATGTTTCTCGAGACTCCCATTTGATCTTCGAAAGTAATGACAAGAAAACAGAGAGAATCCTCGCGACACCCTACCTGGCCGAATTCAGAGAGAGAAGCGAACGTCTACGTGAGGTTTTGGCAAGGAAAAACTCATTGGATAAACTTTTATATTTGAAGACTCCAGTAGACTCCAGTAGCCAGGTTTTTCAGCCTCGAAGCTAAAATATTTCCTGTCGACCGGACTTTCAGAGCGAGGGCGTAGGTTCGTGCTCAACTGAATTTCATCTGTGCAAGAAGAACTCTCTTTCTCCCCCCCTCGCTCTGAGAGTCCGGATGCTGCCCTTTCCCTCCATCCTAGCGCCAATTTATGTTGGATTTCATCTCTGCAAGAAGAACTCTTTCTTCCCCTCCCTCGCTCTGAGAGTCCGGATGGTAAGGAATCCCCGCGACACCCTACTTCAAATTCGGCCGTAAATCCTTCGCGACACCCCAGTGGAAAGTTCACGACACCCTAGCTTTAAGGCGACGACACCCATCGTTAGAACTGACAACGGAGAGAATCCCCACGACACCCTAGTTCTAATTCGGCCGAAAATCAATCGCGACACCCCAGTTGAAATCTCACGACACCCTAGCTCTAAGGAGACGACACCCGTGCTTAAAACTGACCACGGAGAGAATCCCAGCGACATCCTAGTTCGAATTCGGCCGTAAATCCTTCGTGATACCCCAGTTGAAATCCCACGACACCCAAACTTTAGGGCGACGACACCCGTGCTTACAAATGACCACATAGAGAGTCCCCGGCGACACCCTAGTCGAATTCGGCCGTAAATCCTTCGCGACACCCCAGTCGAAATATCACGACACCCTAGCTTTAAGGCAACGACACCCGTCTTTAGAACTGACCACGGAGAGAATCCCCGCGACACCCTAGTTCTAATTTGGCCGAAAATCAATCGCGACACCCCAATTGAAATCTCACGACACCCTAGCTCTAAGGAGACGACACCCGTGCTTAAAACTGACCACGGAGAGAATCCCAGCGACATCCTAGTTCGAATTCGGCCGTAAATCCTTTGCGACACCCCAGTTGAAATCCCACGATACCCTAGCTTTAGGGCGATGACACCCGTGCTTACAAATGACCACATAGAGAGTCTCCGGTGACACCCTAGTCGAATTCGGCCGTAAATCCTTCGCGACACCCCAATCGAAATATCACAACACCCTAGCTTTAAGGCAACAACACCCATCTTTAGAACTGACCACGGAGAGAATCCCCGCGACACCCTAGTTCTAATTCGGCCGAAAATCAATCGCGACACCCCAGTTGAAATCTCACGACACCCGTGCTTAAAACTGACCATGGAGAGAATCCCAGCGACATCCTAGTTCGAATTCGGCCGTAAATCCTTCGTGACACCCCAGTTGAAATCCCACGACACCCTAGCTTTAGGGCGACGATACTCGTGCTTACAAATGACCACATAGAGAGTCCCCGGCGACACCCTAGTCGAATTCGGCCGTAAATCCTTCGCGACACCCCAGTCGAAATATCACGACACCCTAGCTTTAAGGCAACGACACCCATCTTTAGAACTGACCACGGAGAGAATCCCCGCGACACCCTAGTTCTAATTCGGCCAAAAATCAATCGCAACACCCCAGTTGAAATCTCACGACACCCTAGCTCTAAGGAGACGACACCCGTGCTTAAAACTGACCACGGAGATAATCCCAGCGACACCCTAGTTCGAATTCGGCCGTATATCCTTTGCGACACCCCAGTTGAAATCCCACGACACCCTAGCTTTAGGGCGACGACACCCGTGCTTACAAATGACCACATAGAGAGTACCCGGCGACACCCTAGTTGAATTCGGTTGTAAATCCTTCGCGACACCCCAGTTGAAATCTGACGACACCCTAGCTTTAAGGCGACGACACCCATGCTTGAACAAGGCGGGAATTTGACGTCACCCTAGTACTAATTCGACGACACCCTAGTAACTCAGCCATGCCATCTTTCCGAGAAAAGTTGCTAAACGTGGGCAGTTCCTATGGGTTCACGGGTCTCTATGATGTGATCGTGGCGATCCGGGTGTCCTTTCGTATTTCTCTGAGGTCGGCATAAACCCTAGAAAAAGCACTCATTCGTTTGTTGCTCGAGAAGCCATCCTTTTGCTCAAGAAGCCATCCTTCGTCTCTTGCTCGAGAAGCCACTGGTCTCCTTTTCCCTCCTAAATTTGTACCATAGTTCATTCTTCCGTATACTTCATTCATGGAGATGAGTGCTTTCATTTGTGGACGAAGACCGCGAACAAAGAAGAAGCAGACGGAGAAAATGGCGGAACAATGCAAGGACATGGTTCTTCGTTTGAATGAGGATACGGCTCCTTCAGGTATATTTATCACTATATTAAATATTATGACATTCTCTCTTAAAATTTCATGACAAGTATGTCTTCTGTCTTACCCCCTGTTTCAGTTGACAATAAAATTGTTCCAGTCTCCCCAGTGAAGGCTTCCCAGCTATTTAAGAATAGCTGCAGGCCGGCAGTATACGTTCAGAAGGTTTGGAGGATGGGGTTCTCTAGACGGCATACAAAACTGATTCGAAGGACCCCATTTGGTGCCTTCGTCGACATGCAGACGTTCACAGTCGACGGGCGACTGCTAGCAGACATCATAAGATATCACAATGGAGGCGACGAGTTCATGTTTTGCGGAAAGCCAGTTCTATTCAGTGCCGATGAAGTCGCACTCATTTTGGGACTTCCAGCTCATGGGAATAAGATCGACACGTCCAGCCAAATGTTCAACGGAAGGTTGTTCTGACGGTTTGGCCAGGGTTTAGATCTTCGCCAAGAAGGTTTGGAGAAGTTGATATTTCAACTCCGATCATCTAAAGTACAGGAGGATGTCGAGGACACCGTCCGACTTTGGATCGCATACATGTTGGCCATATTTTGGCTCCAAAGTCTAATCAGAGATGTCCATGGTATCTCATCCAGCACTTGGATGACTTAAGTCAACTGGGTAGCATCGACTGGGCTTCGGCACTGAAGGAGTTGATTGTTCTGGCTCTCCCAGAAATAGCTGCTTGCTTGCGTTTCGAGGAGCCGGTGCACTCAAAGAATGCAAAAAAAGTTAGGAGGCAGCCTACCTTGTTCGGATGCTCGATAGCACTGGTGGTAAAGATTATTGAGACACATAATTAGTGTTGTGAGTAAATTTTTTTTGTAATATTACATTATTTAATATCCAAAAAAATATCATGTTCAGGCGTGGTTCCTCGAGCATACATCAATGCGAGAGCCAGCATACCCTGATAAACGGCCCCGGCTGTTGAAGTGGTATGACCACCAAATGAAGATCCAATCGGTTCGGGTTGCCAACTTGCAGCCTCACGACTTGGTAAGCTAGTTCATTGCTCCATTGCTCTGACCATTTTTTTCAACTTAATGCGTCAATATGTTCACTTAATATTAATTTGTTATCATCTTGCGTTGCAAATGGAGGGAGCTACTGTACCATTGCCAGAAGAGCGCTGGCTTCTCCCTTAGCAGAATATTGCATCCCCCCTCAACCAATAGATACCTGTGCCCCTCAACCAACGGATAGCTACGCAGGATGCGCCGAGTTGAGGACTGAATTGGAGTGCGTTAAGGATCAACTCGACGATGTCAGGCACAGGCTGTCCATTGCTGAGAGCCTCCTCAGTTCACTGGTCAGAAAGGAAAGTAATGCAATAAATGAGGAGGACAAGGGAGACGAGAAAACAGAGAAGGTGCATTCCCTGGAGTTGGTCCTCCGCGAGCCTGGTAATGGAAATAGTGAGGAGAAGAAGATGGAGGAGGACCATTCATCCGAGTTTCCAATTGAGACAGGGAATGCAAAAGCAGAGGAGAAGAGATTGGAGGGGGATTCATTGGCTGATAAAACAGAGCATGGGAATGAAAATAAAGATGAGTTCATATCCGATAATAAACTTGGCACCCCTGCGCCAAAGGATGACAATATGGACATAGAAATAATTGGAGTGTCTTCGCTTGTTAGGAGGATTAAAAAGAGCCGAGGAAGCGTAAGGCATCCACGGTCGTCGGAGAATGTTATGAGACAACCCGTCCTAAAAAGTCGGCGAAGACAGTGGGCACGTCAAAGCCCAACACAACGGTCGAAGATGACCAAATAATTATTCAAAATTTTTTGAGCGAGCGACAAACCGACGAGATCGTCTACACAAATATGTTTTCTGGCATTGCAACAAGAAAAAATCTTCAAGATCTCATTAACAATGAAATGATAATAGATGATGTAAGTATATCAAGGAACATGTTCTAGTTGTTGATTTTAGAATTATATTAATCATTTTACATTGCATTGGCAGATAATTGATTGCGGCCAGGAGTTTCTGATGCGCAACTGGGCAGAGCATCCTGACCGATACCATAAGTGCATAATTGTATCAGTTTTCGTATCTGCTCTATGTCTGACTTCCTCATCACCTGCTCATGAACTTGCTGGAACATCAGGGGCTGCGATATTTGACAATGTATCGGATGAAGATAAGGCCCAATTCTGGTTTCTTTTCACCATAATAAACTCTGATAACTCGTACTGGCATTTGGTTGCTGTCAACATGGAAAGAAAGGTGTTCATGCACCTGAATTCATTGAAACGCAACCCAAAGTACAAGGCCAATGCAAGGAAATGGCATACAATTCTAGGCCACATATTCCATATCTACTGCGATAAGAAGGAAGCGATGGATTGGCCGATGGAAGATATTTCGGATTGCCCAAGCCAACCGACCGGATCGCTGGATTGTGGCCTATACTGTCTGAGATACATGGAATGTCTTGCTCGACTGAACAATCCTGATATGAAGATGGATTTCATGGATGAGAAAGTCAGAGATTACCGGCGACACTTAGCTGCGACGATATTGAGAGAGGGCCTGAACAAAAAGATTAGCGACATTGTCGAAAAATATTCTTAATTTTTTTATTCTTCTTTGAATGAAAATTGAATGTAATTTATTCATATTAACACTGATTAATATTTAATGCAAATGCACAAATTTTATATTGCGAGCAGGAGTGTCCTCGATGTATTCATATGTTTGCCTTCGTATGTTTCCGCCTTTCGGGTGTCGCCGTGCAAGAGCTAGGGTGTCGTTAGCCAAGAGTTGGGGTGTCGTCGCGCTAAAATCTTGGTGTCGGTTCGCGAGTACTGGGATGTCTCGTAGGTTTCCGCCTTTCGGGTGTCACGGCGTAAGAGCTAGGGTGTCGTTTGCCAAGAGCTGGGGTGTCGTCGCGCTAAAATCTTTGGTGTCGGACATGCGAGCACTGGGATGTCTCGTAGGTTTCCGCCTTTCGGGTGTCGCCGCGCAAGAGCTAGGGTGTCGTTAGCCAAGAGCTGGGGTGTCGTCTTGTTAAAATCTTCGGTGTCGATTCGCGAGTACTGGGATGTCTCGTAGGTTTCCGCCTTTCGGGTGTCGCCGCGCAAGAGCTAGGGTGTCGTTTGCCAAGAGCTGGGGTGTCGTCGCGCTAAAATCTTCGGTGTCGGTTCGCGAGCACTGGGATGTCTCGTAGGTTTCCGCCTTTCGGGTGTCACCGCACAAGAGCTAGGGTGTAGTTAGCCAAGAGCTGGGGTGTCGTCGCGCTAAAATCTTCAGTGTCGGTTCGCGAGTACTGGGATGTCTCGTAGGTTTCCGCCTTTCGGGTGTCACCGCGCAAGAGCTAGGGTGTCGTTTGCCAAGAGCTGGGGTGTCGTCACGCTAAAATCTTCGGTGTCGGTTCGCGAGCACTGGGATGTCTCGTAGGTTTCCGCCTTTCGGGTTTCGCCGCGCAAGAGCTAGGGTGTCGTTAGCCAAGAGCTGGGGTGTCGTCGCGCTAAAATCTTCGGTGTCGGTTCGCGAGTACTGGGATGTCTCGTATGTTTTCGCCTTTCGGGTGTCACCGCGCAAGAGCTAGGGTGTCGTCATACTAAAAGCACTTCATTTTACTGAAATAGACACCCTATTTTGAAAGCATTTCATTTGCGACCAAGCCACCATAATTCAAAAGTTACGACACCCGTGTTTTATATATGCTCTTGTGTAAGTTGACTCAATACATAAGCATCAAATTCGTCCATCAAAGTTTCAGACGGCGGAACAATTCTCTCTAGGTCCTCTTCAGTATTACTAGACTGCAAACAAGTCTGCCTGATGCTTGAAGCAGCTCTTTCCTTGACCTGATTTTTCCTTGATCTTTTTGACTTCTTCTCGACTCCACTCTTTAATCTGTTTTCTCTCGGGCGACCTTTCGTCCTAATTTATTCAGGATCTTGAATTATAAGCTCTGTACGTGGTTTAGCTACACAGTTGGCATCCACGGCAATTTTGAATATAGGTGTTAGACCATCCATCACTACATTAAATGCATCTTCAGACATGGAGGCTATCTCTGCGAGCTTCGTCATCCGATGACTCAGCAAACTATATCTACAATCATTAACATAATATTAACGATGACAAATATTAAGACATTTCAATTAAAAAATTATCACTGCGTACCGTGAGTTTCGTGTGCTTTTATCATAACCCTCAGTATTACAGTCGAATTCATCGAATTGGTATTTCATGTCCTTGCACCATCTCTTCAAGAAGTATTTATCTGGTAAACGAAATATGTCACTTTGATGAAGAACCAACAGGGCCTGCCTACACAGGTACCCCTTGAACTGAAAGGATCGGCACTGGCATTGGACATCCTTAATATTTTTCTCGTATGACACGATATAATCTTTGATCATCTCCTTGCCAATTCCATCGACTTCAATCCTTTCATACGACTTTACGGAATATAAACAAGTATTGCCAGCTTCCTTGATCAATTTTGTATTTGATGCATCCATTTCAAGGATCTCATTCTGAAATTTTTTGAAAATGCTCCTTGTATACCTTCCTGCAGCTTGTCTCTCAAAAGGTGATGATGTCTTTAGGAAAGCAATCATTTGCAACGTCCTATTATCTTCCTCATTTTCGGCCTCGTATCTTTTTTCCAAGGCGTACTTACTTATGAACTCCGTTAGTGTTGTCTTCGAATTTATAAACCCATCGAATAAGTGATTAATGCCCTCGCTCCTTTGTGAAGATGACATCCCTGTTCAAAATTTTGTCAACAAAAAAAAAAACGTTTAACGCGAACATGAACCAAAGACAATGACATACAAACCTGCAAAGAATGTATCCTTTAGGTAAACTGGGACCCATTTTTCCCAACATTCGTAAAGGACATTGAACCAATCTATAGACTTGCATTCTTTATATTTCTCCATAACATGTGCCCACCTTTCCTCGAATGACTGTATGGTCAATGAATCATATATTGCCTCATCGAAATCAACCATAAACTTGGGATTTGCCGTGCAAATGTGGCCAATCTTTTTTAGTATCTTCTTCAATATATGCCAAAGACAAAATCGATGTCGTGTGTTAGGAAAAACTTCTTTGACAGCAGCCTCGATTGCCTTATCTTGGTCAGTAATCATGGCAATAGGTGCTTGACCACCATTTGCATCCAGCCAAGTCTGAAAAACCCATTTATATGTCTTAGTACTCTCATCAGACAACAATGCGCATCCAAGCAAGGTGGACTGTCCATGATGGTTGACCCCAATGAATGGACAAAAAGGCATTTGATATCTATTTGTCAAGTACGTTGAGTCAAAGCTTAGAACATCACCGAAGTATGTGCATGCCAATCTTGACCTTGGATGAATCCAGAAGACAGACCTCAGATGACCATTATTATTGAGGTCTAAGGAATAGAAGAAATTGGGATTTCTGAGTTGCATTTCGGTGAAATGAATTACCATCGACTGAGCATCTCCTTCTTTCAGCTTAGACTGACATTCGTGACAAATGAAGTTACCAGCATCCTTCTCGGAGAAATCCAATTGTCCTCTGCCCCCTTTTCTCCTTGCTATGGAAGAGTATATCTGAGTCGTCGAAACATTCACGGCATGTAAATTGCTGATCTCTGCCTTCTCTGGTGTGCTGATCCTCCTATGCGACAGTAGATAACCAGTTGATGTTATGGACATCCCATGGTTATGTTCTAGAGAAACCTCATCCAATATCCACTTACCACTTGTAGCATTCAGTCTTGCTTTTATGGATGCCATACAATCAACTTTCTCAGTATCCCTATGATTCATACTCTTCTCTGATTTTCTAGATTTTCCTTGCCTCCAACACGCCAGGTGCTTGAAGAAAAGTTATTTTTTGTTGTTGGCCCTGCTACACACTGTTGTGATTCCAAAACCAACTCGTTTCGCGTATCCATTGTAGAACGTATATACATCATCTGCTGAATTGAATTCCATCCCAGTTTGAGGAACTACAATATCATCCACTGCATTTGGAGCGATGGGTGAAGGTGCACGGCCGGGAGTGTTATCGATTTCTTTCTGATCTACAATTTCAGCATCAACTGTGAAAATATAGGCACGCAGTCATGAACAATGATATCCATAGATTTAGTTGTCAATATATGCTGACAAAGGATTAGAATTTAGGACACGAAGGTTAAAACAATACGACACCCCATTTATCATCTCACGACACCCTAGTGATAAGGCGAGGCCGTGCACCTTCACCCGTCGTGCAAATGTGGCCATTTGAAATGATCACGATGAGAATACCCGTGACACCCCTTGTCGAATTCAGCCGCAACTCCTTCGCGACACCCCAGTTGAAATCTAATGATACCCTAGCACCAATGCTACGACACCTGTGACTTAGAACTGACCGCATGTAGAATCCCCGCGACACCCCAGGAGAATTGGATTTCGGCCGAAACTCCTACGAGACACCCCTGTTGAAAGCTCACGACACCCTAGCTTTAAGGAGACGACACCCGTGCTTAGAACTGACCACGGCGAGAAGGCCCATGACAACCAAGTTACTAAAATTTATTTTTATTTATCAAAAAAAAAAGAAAAAAAGTACATTAGCCCTCACTGGGGCTTCTCATCTCCTTTGGTCGCTGCGTCGGCGATCTGGCGCTGGAGGGACGCTACTTGCCCCTCCAGCTGGCTGTTGGCCCGACGCAGGACCTCGATCTTTCTCGTTGAAACGGCCAGGTATTGCTCGGCCGCCTTGTTGAGTCGCTCGCTGATTGCGAGCGACTCCGCATAGACCTCTGCGTCGATGGTGACCGTTGCGCGGCGGCTGTCATGGCTGCCAGTAGATCGCCCCTCGCCTCTGGAAGCCATCTCAATATCAAAAAAGCTAAAAAGGTGATTAACGATGGCATTCCCCCATCCATATTTAAGGTACTCCTGGCGGGTGTTTCGATTGCCACGCGCCATCATCTCAGTGGCGGTTCACAGGAATCAAATCGGTGCGCCCCCCCCCTCGTTGAGTTTCGAGGGATGGGGAACAGAAGAGAGTTTCGGGAAGCCAACCGTCGTAAGTTTTACGTCGTCCCAAGAGAAAATTCACGACACCCAAGGATGATTTGGATTTCGGCCGAAACTCCTTCGCGACACCCCACTTGAAACCTCACGACACCCTAGCATCAATGCTACGACACCCGTGCTTAGAACTGACCACGGAGATTCTCACCGTGATCAGTTCTAAGCATGGGTGTCATCGCCTTAAAGCTAGGG
The DNA here is from genome assembly GCA_900491605.1 of Calamus simplicifolius. Classification (NCBI taxonomy): domain Eukaryota; kingdom Viridiplantae; phylum Streptophyta; class Magnoliopsida; order Arecales; family Arecaceae; genus Calamus; species Calamus simplicifolius. The sequence goes on from UESW01003897.1 coordinate 550,413, forward strand.
TGTCGTGAGCTTTCAACAGTGGTGTCTCGAAGGTGTTTCGGCCGAAATCCAATTCTCCCTGGGGTGTCGCGGGGATTCTCCGTGCGGTCAGTTCTAAGCACGGGTGTCGTAGCATTGGTGCTAGGGTGTCAGTAGATTTCAACTAGGGTGTCACGAAGGAGTTTCGGCCGAATTCGACAAGGGGTGTCACGGGGGTTCTCTCCGTGATCAATTCTAAGCACGGGTGTCATCGCCTTAAAGCTAGGGTGTCGTGAGCTTTCAACAGGGGTGTCTCGAAGGAGTTTCGGCCGAAATCCAATTCTCCCTGGGGTGTCGCGGGGATTCTCTCCGTGGTCAGTTCTAAGCACGGGTGTCGTAGCATTGATGCTAGGGTGTCGTGAGGTTTCAAGTGGGGTGTCGCGAAGGAGTTTCGGCCGAAATCCAAATCATCCTTGGGTGTCGTGAATTTTCTCTTGGGACGACGTAAAACTTACGACGGTTGGCTTTCCGAAACTCTCTTCTGTTCCCCATCCCTCGAAACTCAACGAGGGGGGGGCGCACCGATTCGATTCCTGTGAACCGCCCACTGAGATGGTGGCACGTAGCAATCAAACACCCGCCAGGAGTACCTTAAATATGGATGGGGGAATGTCATCGTTAATCACCTTTTTAGCTTTTTTGATACTGAGATGGCTTCCAGAGGCGAGGGGCGATCTACTGGCAGCCATGGCAGCCGCCGCGCAACGGTCACCATCGACGCGGAGGTCTATGCGGAGTCGCTCGCAATCAGCGAGCGACTCAACAAGGCGGTCGAGCAATACCTGACCGTTTCAACGAGAAAGATCGAGGTCCTGCATCGGGCCAACAGCCAGCTGGAGGGGCAAGTAGCGTCCCTCCAGCGCCAGATCGCCGACGCAGCGACCAAAGGAGATGAGAAGCCCCAGTGAGGGCTAATGTACTTTTTTTCTTTTCTTTTTTGATAAATAAAAATAAATTTTAGTAACTTGGGTGTCGCGGACCTTCTCGCCGTGGTCAGTTCTAAGCACGGGTGTCGTCAATGAGAGCTAGGGTGTCGTCAATTTTCAACTGGGGTGTCGCGAACGACGACAGCACCGACTCAGGCTGTTAACGACACCCCAGTTCTCATCTTATGACACCCTAGCTTTTAGGCGACGACACCGATGACGTGACTGTTAAAGCGGGGTGTCGCGGGGGTTGTTCTCCATATGGGGTGTCGCGGGCCTGCTCTCCAGCGTCGTTTATAAGCACGACACACCCTTTATAGCATTTAAAGACACCCCATAGAACAAGCTACGATACCCCTGAAAGCAACATACGAAAATCGCAAAGGTTATAAGCATGGGTGTTGTAGCGTTGTAACTGCGGTGTCGCGAGGCTTTTCTCCAGCTTTCGTTTGAAGCACGGGTGTCCTAGGCTTGTAACTACGGTGTCTTAACAGTATATCAGGGGTGTCATAGCTTTAACGACGACACTAGAGCTATATGGACAGGAAATAACGGGAAATATAGGCCGAACCACTCTGACGACACCCCAATTCATGAGGTATAACATACTAGTTAAAAGAGTATGACATTCGTGCTTACAAAACAGTAAACTCTAAACAGTTATGACTCCCAGAATGTCATAACTATTTTATTCTAAGGAAGTTACCCGCGCATTAAACGGTTTGGTCACGCATTAACTAACTCTAACCAGAAAAAACTGTTGGTGTAATAAAGGAGCTTTAGAAAGAAGTGGGAAGAAAGACTTTTTACTTTGTGCTGCGGATGACATTTCCTCCAGAAGTTTTTGTACACAGACTCCAGTAGCCAGGTTTTTCAGCCTCGAAGCTGAATTATTTTCTTTCGACCGGGAAGAAAGAGAGTTCTTCTTGCACAGATAAAATACAACGTAAAATGGTGCTAGAATGGAGGGAAAGGGCATTTTCATCCGCATGCTAATTTTAAAAAGAAGCGAACTGCTTTAAATGGCCGTCACGTTCAGAACGTAACATCAAAGCAGAGCCATACAGCCCGGCAGGTTATTCACGTAGGAACCACGTGGACCAATCAGAAGAGGCGGTGCAGCCCACGTAGGCCTTGCTACACCGGGAGCGGTGTACAAAGTCTTTTCCATTAAATTTTATCCTGAAAGCCATCTGCACTCTAAGCATGACCTTGAAATCTTTTTCCTTTTGGCCTCCCTTGCAAAGTTATCGATTTCATTTCGTTTCAGTCATTTTCATCGTTCGTTTTGATGATTTATTTTAAAAAATAAATTTTATTTTTTATTTTTTTAATTATTTAAATATATTTCAATGTATCTCAATCATTTCGTTATATTTTAACTATTTTAATAAAATATATTTTAAAGATTAATTTATAAATTTTTAAATTTTTTTAAATTTTTTTAAATGTATATATATATATATATATATATATATATATATATAGGGGTGCAACTCGGGCTCATGAAACTCGGGTTTTCCTCAACCCTAACCCTAACCCTATTTAAAAAATATCAACCCTAACCCTAACCCTAACCCTATTTGTAAAACCTCAACCCTAACCCTATTTTTAAAAATCGGGTTCGGGTTGAGTTTCGGGTTGGAATTCGGGTTGATAGAAAAAAAAAATATGACAATCTGAAACAAACAAGCTTAACATTGCACAAATAAGCTAAAGTTTGAAACAAATAAGCTTTATATTGTATAACAAGCTTCACATTTCAATTATATGTCTAAAAATATACATATTTCACATAAGACTAAACAAAAAAAAGTACATTCTTAAACCAAAACATATTCAAAGTAATTCAAATGTTGCATACATTTCAATAGCCACCATATGCATTGATGAAGTCACCTTTATCCTTCGGAAGCAGAAAATATTGAGACGATATAAAGAGCCAGTTAGAAAACCACATAAGTCTGGTATGAGAGATCTTTTCCAAGTAGCGAGACTGCATTCGACATTCAAAGCTCTCTGATTTTTTACTCATCACCCCTTTCCTAGATGTTTTAGTTTTCTGCTCATCACCTCTTCTCAGATGCTTTCATAAAATTTTGGCAAACATCATATTAGAAGTTATAAATGTCTCAAAGAAGATAATTAAAAAAAATAAAGATACTAGTTTGGCCCACCAACATTACATGATAAAATGCAATGGTTAAAGGTATATTGCTCATTTTAAAAGGTAATGAAGATTCTGATGGAATGTTCATACCAAGAATCATCACTTCCACAAAACTATTGTCAGCTCTACATACTTTAAACCTAACAAACAAGGCTAAATCATCACTTCCACAACACCAATGGGCCTGTTGCTTGTGGCTTTGCGGGTTCGGGTTTTCTCGGGTTCGGATTGACTGCAACCCTAACCCGGCCCAAGTTGTAAATCGATCCGGGTTCAACCCGGATCATTCGGGTTCGGGTTAAGCAAATTAGAGTTTGAGTACTGCTGCAAATCGGATTCTGCGGGCCGGGTTCGGGTTGAATCCGGCCCAAGTTGCACCCCTATATATATATATATATATATATTAAAAAATAAATTATAGTTATCTTATTTCTCTTCTTTTAGGCGTACAATTTATTTTATTCCTTTTTTTCTTAATTGCACAATTATAATTTTTTTAACTCAAATTTTTTATTTTTATATTATTATTATTATTATAAAAAAATATAAATTATAAATAATTTTTATTTTTATATATATTAAAATAATTTAATATTAAAATATTTTATTTTATGAAAAAAAACATAATTCAAAACGAAAATCGACAACTTTACTCCCTTATCCAAAGATTCCAAACCCACTGTAACACAATCATGCAGGGAACCAGGTTGCGTCACTGCTAACGTCTGAACCTAAAAATAAGCCCATATTTCCAAGATGCTGACATATTTTCACGAAATATTCGTCAAGATCCACCTGTAGAGCCTATAAAAAATACCAGCTGGCATCAGCCGCAGTTCTTCTCATCCGCTCCATCGCCACTTCCACCCATGGAAACCATCTCCTTCATCTCCATCTCCCTTGCTCTCCTCCTCCTCCTCTTCATCAAACTCCTCGTCTCCTCCAAGAACAAGAAGAACCTCCCACCAAGCCCTCCCTCCCTCCCCCTCATCGGCCACCTCCATCTATTCAAGAAACCCTCCACCTCACCCTCGCCCGCCTCTCCGACCTCTACGGTCCCATCCTCCTCCGCTTCGGCTCCCGCCCGGCCCTCGTCGTCTCCTCCCCTTCCGCCGCCGAAGAGTGCTTCTCTAAGAACGACATCGCCTTCGCCAACCGTCCCCAACTCCACTCCTGGAAGCACATAAGCTACAACTACACCTCCCTCGGCTTCACCAGCTATGGGCCACACTGGCGCAACATTCGCCGCATCACCACCATCGAGCTCCTCTCGACCTACCGCCTCCAATCCTTATCCGACATCCGAGCCAGCGAGGTCCAGGCCATGGCTCGAGGGCTCTTTCGAGACTGGAAGGCCTCGTCGGAAGAGGGGTTTGCGAAGGTGGAGCTCAAGTCGAGGATGTTCGCACTATCCCTGAACATGCTCATGAGGATGATCGTGGGGAGGAGGTACTACGGGTGGGAGGAAGAGGAGGCGGGGCTCTCGGAGGAGGCGGGACGGTTCAGGGAGTTAGTGGAGGAAGGTGCATCCTTGAATGGAGCATCGAATCTTGGTGACTTCTTTCCATTGCTGAGGTGGGTTGATTACGACGGAGTTGACAAGAGGTCGATGAGGGTGCATAAAGGAAGGGATGAATTTGTGCAGAGACTGTTAGATGAGCATAGGAGCGGAAGCAAGGAGGGAGATGTGGAGAAAAGACTATGATGGGTGTATTGCTATCGCTACAGAAGACGGATCCCGAGTACTACACCGACCACATGATCAAATCTCTGTGTGTGGTGAGTTTCCTGGTTTATCGAGGAATCTATCGTTTTTTCTGGTCTCTATGGATCCAAATCAAGATAAGAAGAGAGTTTTTCGTGACCTTTTTTTTTTGAAAAGGTGTCACTATTTGCTACGGATCGGTAAAAAAAATATTTCCCCTGCGTGCTGAAAAGATCAGAAATTTTAAATTTAATAAAATATTTAAATTATAGCCATCACCACCTTATCTTTTCAACTATTTAGAGTCAATTATCACTGATTTCAATTTGTTTCATCTTCTTTCTTATAATTTTATCTATACTTATAATTATTTTAGTGTCTATAGTCTAAATTAATTTTTTTTTCGTAAGAACTTTATCTTAAATTTATTATACATGTTCATGTCATCTAAGTTACTTCATCCTAATATCTATGATTTTTCTTATAAAAGTATATATATATATATATATTCAAATATATTAAATTTAAATTTAATTATCTTTTTTATCATTAATTTATATGAATTATAAATTTTTAAAATTAAAAATTAACTTTAAAATTCATATGAATTTAAAAATAAAAATGATAATTAGATCTTAAATTTTAGTACATTCAAATGTAATCAATCCAGCTCATTCATATATATATATATATTATATATGACATAATTGTTTGAATATTTTTTTGTCTTTCAATAAATGTTTTTATTACTTATTTTATTGCTAGCAACTTTAAGGTATATAATAATGTAAGCCTTATTACTATTCTATATATTTTTAAAAACCTTTCGAGGAATGGTTATAAACCAATATTTTTAAGATTATACTTGAAATAAGATTTCAGTATTGTCCTCGGACCACTTTGGCATGGGCAATGCCTTCGAGACATGAAAAAGAGGTTATATTGTGGGCATGACACTCTCGCATGAACCAAGTGAATGGCATTAGTACCATCCAAGAAGGCATTCCTTGTTTTGCACAGGAGTCCAAGTTACCATGCTTAAAAATGTCACTCCAACTCACATTGTAACCTTTTTTCTATGACAGACTTTATTATCAGCAGGCACAGAAACTTCATCTACTACAACGGAATGGGCCATGTCTCTCCTACTTAACAACTCGCACACATTGAAGAAGCTCAGGAAAGAGATAAATGAGCGTGTGGGAAACGATCGCTTGCTAAAAGAGTCGGATTTATCTAATCTTCCATACCTCCAATGTGTCATCACCGAGACGCTTCGGTTGTACCCAACAGCCCCACTCCTTGTGCCTCATGAATCATCCAAAGAGTGTGTTGTTGGAGGCTTTCATGTTCCCACATGGAATGATGCTATTGGTCAATGCATACTCTATTCACAGGGACCCCAATGCTTGGGAGGAGCCTACAAAGTTCATCCCAGAAAGATTTGAGGGTGGGAAAGGGGAAGACAAGCTGATGCTCCCCTTTGGGATGGGAAGGAGAAGGTGCCCAGGTGAAGGCCTTGCAATGAGGGTGGTTGGCCAAGCATTAGGAACTCTGATCCAGTGCTTTGAGTGGGAAAGAATTGGAAAGGAAGAAGTGGACATGACTGAAGGCTCAGGTCTTACCATGCCCAAGGTTATTCCTCTAGAGGCCAAGTATCGACCATGCCAGAGCATGCTTGATGCTCTCAAGAAACTATGAATCATTTCCGAATGATCTAAATAAAGATTAGCTATGTAAAGCCAGTTTGGCAGTTTGACTAAAATTTTAAAGAGGGTGTTTTGATGATGACTATATGAAAGTTTGGATGCGAGATAATCAGAACTTTTTTGGCAATTTGATGTTGGAAACCTTTTTGTGCACCGCGTTATGCAGAACGCGCGTATTGCGCATGGTAATTGATCGTGCTTACATGCGGCCTCTCATGGATAAAAACAATTTTATTCTTTGTGTATCGCCCACATGCTCCATGTAGAGAATTTTTTTGTGTTTTAAGTGGTTCCTGATTTTGTGGTAGCTCGGCCCAACCCAGAATTGGGGGAGAGGCTATTTGGACCGCTATATTTGCTGAGGAGCCTCCTTATTTTGGATTTTTTTTACTCAGTAACCCCAGAAATTACTTACTATCCCCCCCCTAAAATGATAAAATACCTAAACTACCCCTTCCCCCTTCAACCCCTTGTGCCGCCTCTTCCTCAATCTTCCCACCCAAATTGCTGAGTGTCCCCCCCTCTGCCCCCCCCTCCGACCGCTCGCTCGCTCTTGCTCACGGTGCTTCTGTTAGGGTCCCCGGTCAAGGACTCCAAAACATTCACCAACTCCTCCACGCGATCCGCTCCAACACCACAATCGATCCTCCCGAACCGTTTCCAGTAACACACGAGCGTGGTAATTAGGATCTAACACACAAGAAATGAAGAATGCCTCACTGTTATTACGAAGAACGTGGTCTCAGGATTATTAGTCCTTCGAACCACCAGAACACAAGAACACTCGTACAAGGGTTATTAGCCCAAGCACGCCCAAACTTAAGAGGTTATCAGCCCCAAGTTTACTGGCATAAACGTGCCTATGCCTGGCCAACATTCATAAGCTCTCTAAGCTTACAAAACACAACTCCCCCCTATTGCTCCTGAGGAGTGCTTATATAGGCATCCTCAGGAGCTTCCAAAATCCTACCAACCCAATCAAATCAAATCTAGATCAAATCTTCAAGATTCTAAGGAAACAATTCGAAACAATTCCTAGAATCAAGGAGATTTGACGATACATGCCTAAAACAACTTAACTGAAAAGGAAACTAATCTTCTAGAGTTTAGGAGAAACATCCTAAATCTAGAAGATATGATTTATTCAATCACTCCCCACAAGGAAATCAATCTCTGAAGATATCTCCATAATGCACTTGATCTCGCCGCCGTCCGCCGCCCTACACGGTGGCGCCGCCGCCATTCTCCTCCATGGGTGGTGATGCTCCTCCGACTCCCCAGGCCATGCTCGTTACATCCCGCTCGGTCACCGCTAAGACTGGTGGTGCTCCGTCGTCGGAGGTGGCTGCTATGGGTAGCCACTCTTGATCATCTGCTACTGGTTGGCTAGGCTGGTGGCCAAAGTCTTGCTGTGGCACTTTGTCAAGGCAAGTCTGGGTGCTGGCCCTGGGCTTGCCATGGCATGGCTGTGGGCCGCGCGCGCTATGGGCATGTCATGTGCTTCGCCGTGCGTGCTATGGGCATGTCAGGGGCGCCCATAAGTATCACTGGGGCCGCATCTCGCAACTTATCCTCCCGTGGCCGTGTAGGCCATGGTCTTCGCTTGGGATCCTTTCATTCCCCCTTCCATTAAGTGTACCCTTGTCCTCAAGGGTAAATTGTGGGAACCTTAAGGCTATGTCATCATAATCCTCCCAGGTTGCTTCCTCTCTAGGTAGCCCTCTCCATTGCACCAATACTCTCCAGATCTTCCTTCTAATCCTCCCACGTGGCACCATTTTGTATTCAAGAATCGTTGCGGGCTGTAGTAGCATTCTACCTTCCTCATCGAAGGAAGGCAATTCCTCTACAATCAAGCTAGGATCCCCAACTCGTCTCTTGAGGAGAGACACATGAAACACTGGATGAAGTCTTGAGGTTGGTGGTAATTCCAGCCGATACGCAACTTCTCCGACACGGGCAGCCACTTTAAATGGCCCATAGTACCTTTTCTCTAGCTTGTAGCTTGCCTTTCTCTTCATTGTCTTTTGGCCATAGGGTTGAAGCTTCAAGTACACAAAGTCCCCGGGCTCAAACCCTTCTAGCCTTCTCCTTTATCATAATATTTCTTCATGCTCGATTGGGCCTTCTTAAGCTCCCTCTTTGCCTTGGCTAGTATCTCGTCTCTAGTGATCAAGGCTTCCTCCACTTCCGCATTCTTAGCCGTACCCCTCTCATAAGCCACCAAGGTAGGAGGCTTCCTTCCATACACCACTTCAAATGGGCTAAGTGTGATGGAAGAGTGGTATGTTGTATTATACCAATATTCCCCATGACATGTAGTCCATCCACCTTGCTTGCTCATCATGGCAATAGCATCTCAAGTATTGTTCCAATGTACGGTTGACCACCTCTGTTTGGCCATCGGTCTGCGGATGGTATGAAGAACTTGTCTTCATTTTGCTCCCTTGCAGTGCAAACACTTCCTTCCAAAAGGAGCTCATGAACACCCGATCCCGGTCTGTAACAATGGTTCTAGGGAAACCATGGAGCTTCACCACGTTGTCCACAAAGGCCTTAGCCACACTCTTCATTGTAAATGGATGCTTAAGGGGTATGAAGTGAGCATACTTACTTAAGCGATCCACGACCACCAAGATCACTTCGTACCCTTGACTTGCGGGCAAGCCCTCCACAAAATCCATGGACAAGTCTTCCCATATAGCTTCCGGTATGGGTAAGGGCTGCAAGAGACCCGTAGGGGCCTTCGTATCATGTTTGGTCTTTTGACACACGTCACATTCCGCCACCCACTTCTTCACACTTCTCTTTAGGCCCTCCCAATAGAAGAAATGCTTGATCCTCATATAGGTCCTAAGCCATCCCGAATGACCACCTTCTTTGCTATGGTGGAAGTGAGTGAGAATCTCCTTCCTCAGGTTTGGTACGTCGGGCACATAGACATAAGGACTTGTAGTAGATAAGCCCATCATGCCATTTGAATCCGGTCACCCATTACATGGACTCTCAAGCTTCTCTATGATCTCTTGAGACCTTGCATCCAACTCCACGACCTCTCTAAGCTTGTCCCATATCCTCCATTCAGCTCCACTCAAGGCCATATGTTCAGCCTCATCTTCATACAAAGTCCACATCATTGGACTTCCCTCCTTCCTTGACAACGCATCAGCCACCTTATTCTCCTTGCCGGGCTGATATATAATGTCATACTCGAATCCCAGAAGCTTCACAAGAAACTTATGTTGCTCTGGCGTCACGATCTTTTGTTCTAGCAAGTGTCTTAATGCTTGTTGATCGGTCACTATAGTGAACTTTCTTCCCAAGAGGTAAGGTCTCCACACCTTCACCGCATGCACAACCGCCAACATTTCTCTTGCATAAGTGCTCATACTTTCTTCATTGTCCCTAAGGCCTTGGAGATATAAGCTATGAGCCTCCTTTCTTGAGCTAGTACCGCCCCAATCCCTTCTCCACTTGCATCAGTATATACTTCAAATGGTTTCTTGAAGTTGGGCAAGGCCAAGACGGGTGTCTTGGTCATGGCTCTCTTCAAGTTCTCAAAAGCTCTCCTTCCATCTTCGGTCCACTCGAAGCCCTCCTTTTTTAGCATGGAGGTAAGTGGCTTGGCTATCAATCCATAGCCTTACACGAACCTTCGATAGTAGCCCGTCAAACCAAGGAATCCTCGTAGAGCTGACACATCCTTGGGTAAGGGCCAATCCACCATAGCTTCCACCTTCCACTGGTCCACTTTTACTCCTTGGCCCGATATGATGTGGCCAAGGTACTCCAGCTCTTCTTGCATAAAGGCGCATTTGGAAGCCTTGATGAAGAAGTGGTGCTCCTTCAAGATCATCAATACTCGCTCCAATTGCTCAAGTGTTCCTCCACATTCTTCGAGTACACCAAGATGTCATCGAATAATACTAATACAAACTTCCTCAAGAATGGCTTAAATATGGCATTCATAGCTGCTTGAAAAGTTGAGGGGGCATTGCACAGCCCAAAAGGCTGCACTAGGTACTCATAGTGGCCTAAATGAGTCCTAAATGCCGTCTTGTGGGTATCTTCCTCTTTCATCCAGATTTGATGGTATCCGGCCCTTAAATCCAGCTTGGTGAACACATGAGCCCCATGCAACTCATCAAGCATCTCGTCCACTGTTGGTATGGGAAATCTATCCCTCACTGTTGCCTCATTCAATGCTCGGTAGTCGGTGCAAAAACGCCAACTTCCATCCTTCTTCCTCACAAGCAACACCGGTGATGAAAAGGGACTAGTGCTTAGTCGAATCAAGCCACTAGCCAACATCTTCTCCACTTGTCTTTCGATCTCACCCTTTTGAAAGTGAGCATACCGGTATGGTGGCACATTCACCGGTTTGCTCGCATCTTTCAGCACAATGCGATGATCAAATTCCCTACTTGGTGGTAATGAAGTAGGTACCTCCAATACTTCCTTGTGTCTTTCTAAAACCGTCTTCACACCTTGGGGCAGCTCCTCATTTCATCACTATGCTTCTCTTCTTGCCCTTCATCTCCTCGGTTTTGGCCCATCACTATGGCGAAGCAATGAGCCCTACCCTTGCATAGTTTCTCAAACATATTGGCCTCGCAAGGCTTTGGCTCTTTTGATGCTAGAGCTGTCCACGTCCTCTTCTTCCCTCCAAGCTTGAACTCCATAGTCATCTTCTCATAGTCGGTGACGACCTTGCCAATGCCTCTTAGCCATGCATTGCCCAAGACAACATCTAGCCCCACCAATGAGAGTACGTGAAGATTAGCCGCTATACGGATGCCTTGGACATTCATCTTCACGGTTCGCACTACCATCTCGCACCTTAGCTTTTCCCCGTTTGCCACCTTCACATCGAATGGCTCTACTTCTTCCCCATGCAATCCCACCTTAGAAAGGACGCGGGAATTGATGAAGTTGTGGGTAGACCCACTATCCACCAATAATGTCATTTCATGCTTGCCAACCCAAGCCATAAGTCGCATGGTTGAGGGCTTTTGTACGCCGGACATGGCTTTGAGGCTCAAATTGGTTTCCTCACTTTCCTCATCGCTAGAGGACTCCTCATGCCCGTGCTCTTCCTCACTTGTCTCCCCCAATTGCTCCTCCTCTATCCCGATCATACACATGACCTTGGCTTTCTTGCATTGGTGATCACGGCTCCACTTTTCACCACATTTGAAGCATAAGCCCTTCTTTATGTACTCATCAAGCTCCTCACGACTAAGCTTCTTGACTTCCTTCCCTTTGCTCCTTGAATCTCCCGTAGTCCCCTCCTTTCCTTTCCAAGACCCCGTGGAATACAAGGGTTTATAAACCTTGTTAGCCACTTGGTCTTTGACGTGTCTTTTCTCGAAGTGATGACTTTCTTCAAGGATTTCAGCCATCCTCATTTCTTCTTGCAGCCTAGTGGGCTTCTTCAACTTGAGCTCCTTGGCAATCCATGGTTTTAGACCATCCACGAAAGTGCCGATAAGTGCCTCCTCAGACCAACCCCTCACCAAGGTTTGGAGTTGTCGAAATTCCTCCACATACGCATGCACCTTGCCATCTTGCTTGAGCTTAGCTAGCTGGCCATGATGGTTGATAATAGGCGAAGGCCCAAATTGCATAAGCAGCTCCCTCTCGAATGCCGTCCACCCGAGCCTTCTTCCTTCCTTCTCATATTGGGCCCGTATCCATCTCCACCATTTGCTTGCCTTCCCATCAAGAAAGAAACATGCTGTGGCCACTCTCTCTGTCCTTGGTACTTCATATATGAAAATAGTGGTCCGCCTTATCGAGCCACTCATGAGGGTCACCACCATTGAACTTAGGAAAGTCAATTTTTAGTCTCCTTGGTCCTCGGTTGTTAAACCGATTTCCATCATCATCTTCATAGTCACCTCCATGGTAATGTGGCTTTCTAGGTCCTCGGTGGTTAAACCGATTTCCTTCATCTTCATCATGATAGTGGTGGTCTCTTCTCGGTCTCTCATGTCTTCTAGCATCTTCATGGATCCGTCCATAGGGCATTTCTTTCCCATACCGACTCCCACCGAATCTTTCCTCCGTCCTTGCATGGTTATCAACATCACGGTCAGACTCCTCCTCTCACAACCACCTTTCCACTACCTCGTGCTCATTCTCCACACGCCCGCCCAATCTAAGAGGTTGCCTTGGTCTAGGCTCTCCCTTGTGGACTTATAAATGTGAGTTTCCCTCCCATCAACGAGTTGCTCCTCTTCCACCCTTGGGGTTTGTCCGCGGTTGGCCCCATTCACTCCTCCTCCAAGTCTTGCCAATATTGCTTGCAAGTCTCGTCTCATGCCTTCCACCGCCTTCATGTTCTCCTCCGTAGCATTAGTGATGGAAGTGATGGCTCCTTGCATGTGAGTCATGTTAGTGGTAGTCTCCACCATCTGCTCCTTCATCCAAAGAGTGGATGACTTCAAAGCTTCAAAGCGGTCTCGGTTGGATGGAAAAGTACTTGATCCGGCCTCCATTGGAATATGGGTTGCAACAACAAGTCCAACCTTGGGTTCTCTCCAAAATGAAGATCGAACCCCCTTCCATGAAGAACTTTGCATGGACAACTTCCAACCTTGGGTTCTCTCCAGAAGAAGATCGAACCCCCACCTCAAATAATAACTCCAACAAGAACAAACAACTTCTAACTATAAAATCTCAACGAAGAGAATCAAAGTAAGGTTTGCTCGTGATTACCCCGCTTGAAGCGTAGAGATCTTCAAGCAACTCATCTCAATGAAAGCACCAATTTGTTAGGGTCCCCGGTCAAGGACTCCAAAACATTCACCAACTCCTTTGCGCGATCCGCTCCAACGCCACAATCGATCCTCCCGAACCGTTTCCAGTAACACACGAGCATGGTAATTAGGATCTAACACACAAGAAATGAAGAATGCCTCACTGTTATTACGAAGAACGTGGTCTCAGGATTATTAGTCCTTCGAACTACCAGAACACAAGAACACTGGTACAAGGGTTATTAGCCCAAGCACGCCCAAACTTAAGAGTTTATCAGCCCCCAAGTTTACTGGCATAAACGTGCCTATGCCTGGCCAACATTCATAAGCTCTCTAAGCTTACAAAACACAACTCCCCTCCTATTGCTCCTGAGGAGTGCTTATATAGGCATCCTCAGGAGCTTCCAAAATCCTATCAACCCAATCAAATCAAATATAGATCAAATCTTCAAGATTCTAAGGAAACAATTCGAAACAATTCCTAGAATCAAGGAGATTTGACGATACATGCCTAAAACAACTTAACTGAAAAGGAAACTAATCTTCTAGAGTTTAGGAGAAACATCCTAAATCTAGAAGATATGATTTATTCAATCACTCCCCACAAGGAAATCAATCTCTGAAGATATCTCCATAATGCACTTGATCTCGCCGCCGTCCACCGCCCTACACGGTGGCGCCGCCGCCATTCTCCATGGGTGGTGATGCTCCTCCGACTCCCCAGGCCATGCTCGTTACATCCCGCTCGGTCACCGCTAAGACTGGTGGTGCTCCGTCGCCGGAGGTGGCTGCTGTGGGTAGCCACTCTTGATCATCTGCTACTGGTTGGCTAGGCTGGTGGCCAAAGTCTTACTGTGGCACTTTGTCAAGGCAAGTCTGGGTGCTGGCCTTGGGCTTGCCATGGCATGGCTGTGGTGCTTCGGCCGCGCGCGCTATGGGCATGTCATGTGCTTCGGCCGTGCGCATTGTGGGCATGTCAGGGGCGCCCATAAGTGTCACTGGGGCCGCATCTCCCAACTTATCCTCCCCGTCATGGCCGTGTAGGCCATGGTCTTCGCTTTGGATCCTTTCAGCTTCCCCGGCAGCGTCTTCCCTGGCGGCGGCTTCCCGGCAGGTAAGTTCTTCTCCCCTCCCTCCCTCCCTTCCTCGATCCGCTCTCATCCATAGGGCTTTTTTTTAAAGCCAACCTCCCCTCCCTCCCCGCGTCCATCTCTCCCATAGCTCCACCCCTCCGCCACCTCTCCCCCTCGATCCCAAAGACTCCCGATCTCTGTTCGGCCCACGAGGGCCGAACAGAATTAATCTGTTCGGCCGAGCTGAGCCGAACAGATTTAAATCTGTTTGGCCCAGCTCGGCCGAATAGATGTAATGAACAACCTGTTCATTACATCTGTTCGGCCAGCTGGGCCGAACAGAGTTAATTCTATTCGGCCCAGCTCGGCCGAACAGATTTAAATTTAGGGGGGGAGGGCTGTTTAGTAGGTAGGGATATTTTGGTCCAAAAAATTTGGGGGTAAAAAGGCCATTTTCTTACTTTGGCGTGGTTGTTCATTACATTTGTTCGACCGAGCTGAGCCAAACAGAGTTAATTCTGTTCGGCCCAGCTTAGCCGAACAGATTTAAATTTGGGGGGGGGGGGGCTGTTTAGTAGGTAGGGATATTTTGGTCTAAAAATTTTAGGAGTAAAAAGGTCATTTTCTTACTTTGGCATGGGGGGCTCCTCAGCAATATTCGCGGGCCAAATAGAAGCTCCCCAGAATTGGCCAGCCCAGGGAAAAGCCAGCCGCCGTGCCTTCCTCCTTAGCCCCCCTATTTCTTCTGCTGAAGTCGTCGAGCCCCACCACTATTCCCAAGAACTTCTTTTTATTGTCGGCTCCATCTTCCCGCCATTGTTTTGAAAGTTAAATTTTATATAATTCAGTAAACATTAAAAAATTTATTAAATTGATCGGGTTTCGAAGAATCGGTCTAACTCTAATTTTTAAATCTTTAATTTTAATAAATAAAAAAACTGAAAAAATATTTGAATGGTTAAGAAAGAGAACATATACACAAGTTGTCATGGTTCAAACCTTGTAGCTAGCATATCTTTTTAGCTGGATCGAACCGATTAACTCATAACCCAAATAAGAAAGCTAAAAAATTCACCCACTCCCCTCCCCCTCCATTTTTTTTTTCTTTTTGCACTTCCACTTCTGCGATCCATTTCTTCCTCAATTTCTTCATTCCTATTCTCTCTCTACTTCTGTTCTATGTAGGAGGAGAAGGAGAGGATAAAATCCTCTCTCATACTGCTTTTCTTCCCCTCTCACTCTTTTCTCTCTCTTTTCCGTCTGTTTCTCTCTTATTGTCCCTTAGGAGGTCAAGCAGCACCACCCCCATCTCTGAAGGGAAAATAAAATAAATCATCCTTTCGGTAGAGACAGGATGGAAGAGGTGTTCTGGAGTAGGCGTTCCAATAGTCATGAGAGCCGTTGGACTAGCATTCCGAGATGGTGTGAAAGAGGTGTCCTTAAGAATGCCTTACTAAGGTTGTTCGACTAGCATACCAAAACTATATAAAACTATATAGTTCTAAAATATCAAATAAAAATTAATTAATAATAAATAAATATAAGTTATAAATTTTTTAAATTTTTTATTTGATATAAAATATTTTTATATATTATAATTTTTTTCATCGCACATCATAAGCTAATCAAAATAACTATTCTAAGCCAGTTTTTACTCGATGTGGGAATATTTTTGTGTGTTATAGTGTTTTCTCTTATAATACGATATTCTTATCACACATTACAAGCCAACCAGAATCTATCATAAGTTGGATCGTTGGTGCTACTAAGATGGCTTCATGTCATGGCGCGGCTCTATCACTACCACATGGGTAGCTCTTTCGTTCTATCCACTAACTTTCGAATATTTGAATCTACTCTTCTTTTCTTCTATCTATCAACTTTTGTATATTGGATTGGCTCTGATAGTATTTGTAACGCTCCAAGCCTATCTACTGGTCCATTAACTTATTAGCAAAATAAAACCATATAATCCTAAAAACTCGAGTAAAAATTAATTGGTAACATAGGAACTTGAGTTATAAGTATTTCAAACTATTTTTTTTTCAATCGATACGGGACTATTTGTGAAATATTATACTTTTCTTCCTCAAAACCATTTCTCTAAAGGCAATGTACCATGCTACCATGATGAATATTCTTTCAAAACTTTTAATCATTGGGGTTTCCATCAGTAATTAGGAAACACCATTTTTAATGCTCAAAATGTCACTTAACCATCCATTTAGGTATTTGGGGATACCTTTCGCCTGTTCACTTAGGAACCTAAAATGATACTCTTATTTCTCGATGTCTTCTATCCTCTAGATGATAGAAGTTAAATTTTGATAACTCAGTCTATCGACTCAATGCGGGCTACATTCTTCGGAATGACTGTGGTCAATTTGTTGAAGTTGAATTGCTCCTACTCGACACTGATTTGATCCTTTATGCTAGGACAAGTCTTTGTGCACCGCCTCCGGTGCACAAAGGCTTGCACTGGATGCGTTCATTGGCCGCGCGCTCGTACGAGCGTGCGTATGGGACGCACCACAGCCTAATGAGTCATGGCACGAGTGCTCACATGGGCGCGTGACCAATGTGTGCGCTTGGTGCGTTCCTTTGTGCACCGAAGGCGTTGCATAAAGACATTTCCTTCATGCTAACTTAACTATAGATTGGGATGATGTTAAGAGGCTATTCTTCATCACTTCAATGGCTAGTTATGTCATTGAAGGAGATTTTAGTGCTACGATTTGATGGATCAGCAATCCATCCATTGTTTACATTCTGTGCTTTAGTCCATTAAGAAGATGTTGGTCACAAAATACTGGTTACTTGGCCCGTAAAGCAACAGCCCTCTTTTGTAGCCTTTGTTGGAATGTTCCTCCCTCAGGCCGGATGACACAGATTTTGGATGCTGATGCTATAAGAGTGCCGCTTTTCCGGTACTTTTAGGCCATTTCTTCCATCAAAAAAAAAAAAAAAAAAGCTACTTAACAATCCAGAGGAATTGAAGAAGGTTATGAGTGACCCTGATGCTTCTATGGGAAACAAGCCACTGTTAGAGGAATCAGATCTTTGGAAGCTTCCATCTCTCCAGTGTGTCACCACAGAAGCTCTTCGGATCATATATATATATATATATATATATATATACAGCAGCTTCACTCCTTATGCCAAGTCATTTAGGTAGTGTTTGAAATAGGGAATAAGAGAAAATATACAGGGGATATCTCCTCTTATTCCCAAAAGCCATAACTATAAGGGATAGCTGGAAATATAGTTAACCAAAGGGATAATCCATGGTTAACCATGGTTAACCATGGATTATCCCCTCAATTTATTCCCTAAAAAATGCAGGAATAGCTGGTTATCCCTCCAAATAAGAGTAAAAAAAAAGTTATCCTATGGATTTACCTTTTTTGCATTTGATATGATCAATAAATAGTCAAGGGATATTCCTAGGAATAGTCAGGAATAAACTCTATTCGGTACACTTATCCAAGAATAATATTTTTTCTATCAAACACTACCTTAAAGAGGGTGTCGTCCACGAATTTGATATTCCATGTGAAACCATGCTGCCGTTTAATTCATATGCCATGGACCCCCCAAATGGGGATACAGCAAACAAAGTTCGTGCTAAAGGCTTCAAGGATGGGAAAGAGGAAGGGAAATGGGTTATCTCATCCGATCGAGATGGGGGTGGAAGAAGTGCATGTCCTGGAGAAGGCCTCGCAATGAGAGTCATTAGAGCTGTCGGACCAGCACTTTGGGACCTTAATCTGATGCTTTAAGCAAGAAAGAACTGGAATTGAAAACATGGACATGACTTAAAAGGCTTCGGACTTTTCTTCCCCGAGGCCATATGCCTCTGGAGGCAATGTTCCACGCCAGACCATGATGAATATTCTTTCAGGACAGTGAATCATTGGGACATCAGCATCAGATTTTTGTAATTGGAAGAGTGATTTTATATGTGGTCATGTGCAAATTTATGATGCCAAAATTTGGTAGAATTTATGGTCAAATGGTTAGGTCTAGGCCAATATTCTTTGAGGCTGATATATAACCCAGTCCTGCCAGCCAAATTAAGTTTCTCTCTACGGTCAAGCTTCGTTGTTACACAGGCGGGCTCTCCGAATGCCTTTGGGAGTCCAGAATGCATGGGAAATTATCTATTAGAAATTTCTGCACGTATATCGCATGAATGGTTTGAAGAAGCCTTTGCCTTTTCCCAGTCAGCAGCAATAAAGCCTGTTTGCTGGCAAGAAACGGACAAGGTTTTGGCTAGTTTTTTTAAGATAATTGAAATCTTAAGTTATGACAAGAAGCCTACAGAAGCGGCCGGTGAATTAATCGTGAGTCGTTTTGGTTTCAATCTGTATTTAAAATATTCATGAACTCAAACATATTCAAAAATTAGATTCAATTTAAATACCACGTTAGTTTCCGTTCTTATATCTCTTAATTTAACCTATGTATTATTTAAGTTTAATTTGAGTACATAGAAAATAAACTAATCCGATTCAAATCAAACTTTTTCCGATTAGCCCATAAATCTTGAATATATAAATTTTATATTCCTTTGCTTCAATCATATTTATTAATTCATTGAATGAACTCCTGTTTGAACTAATTTTATTTCTCATTAGATCCTTTTCCATTTATTTTTACTTAATTATATCTATGTATTTAAATTTTATTATTTATTTTGATGAATATTTATTTATAACTTTCTTTTTTTTTTTACTTTTATTTTATAATAAGTAAATTTTTTTCTTTTTAATTTCAACTCACAATTGGCTCTTTTTTCCCTTTTTTTATTTTTTTATTTGTATGTTTTAACTTTTCATTTTTTTTTCTTTTATTTTACGGTGAGTCATAATTTTTCTTTTTTATATCAACTTCCATTTGGATGATTTTTCTATTTTTAAAATTTTTTCTTTCATTTGTAAAGCGCGTTTGAATTTTTTATTTTTCTCATTTTTGTTGCATTTTATAATGAGTCACAATTTATCTTTTTTGTTTTAACATTTTTCTTTTTTCTTGTTGTTCTTCATTTAATAAAAAAATTCCTAGAGTCATGATTATCCTCTCACATGATAAACAAGGAAGCCAAGCCTGTGCCTTGAAAAAAATAAAGCCGATCCAACCTAGCTTAAGAATTTATATTTATATATTTATATAATATTTAAATATTGAATTATATTTAGCTATCTAAAAATAAAATAAAAATATAATAAATAATAGTTAATGAAATAGTTTGAAAATCAACTCTTTTTCTTTTATGCCATATGAAATCAAAACACGAGCCAAGGAGAACATTGTAGTGAGAAGCTTTCTTAAAACTATAGAAGTAATTTTCATAATAGTTACATATGTATTAAAAAGAATTTTTTTTTCATTTCAATTATATTTCTATTCTTTTTTAATAGACTTAAAGATATTTTATCTATTTCTTAATCTATAGTTTCAAATCAATTAATTTTTTAAAATTTAAAAATTATTTGTTATAAGACATATATTCTATTTATCATATAATTTTTTATTTAAAAATAAAATTTTATAATTTAAATTTAATAATAAAAATTTATAAAGACATAAATTTATTTTTTTTATTTTTCTAATTATATCAATATCATGAATATTATTTAGTTATAATTAAAATATTATATAACAAGTACACTGTAGTGAGAAGCTTTCTTAGGATTATGGTAACAATTCTCAAAGTAGTTGCATCTCAATCTCAAAGAATTTTATTTCATTTCAATTATAACTTTTATTTTTTAAAAATAAAATATTTCAACTATTTTTAATTTATGGTTTCAAAATCAATTAATTTTTTTTGAAATTTAAATATTTTTAAATCTAATACATACATCCTGTTTATCTTAACTTTAATTTTAAATTTAAAAATTTAAATTTAATAATATAAAATTAAAAATATTTATTTATTTATATTAATTATACCAATTCCAATGCATGGCATAGGCATATCTCTAGTATGGCATGGGTTGCTTCAGTGTCACACTACTACTCAGTATTGGATTGAGGCGTTTTCTCTATCCTTTTACCCAGAAAAAGTAAGGTTACCTTGCATTCTTGAACCAGTAATCATCTCGATAAACTTAGCCTCTTCTACTCCTCGAAATCAATAATGGATAGTAGAGGTGAATGCTGAAGCGCATATAGAGAGAGAGAGCGCTTCTCCTCCTTCCACGTAGCTTAGGAAAGAAGCGAAAAGAAGAGAGAAAATTTCTCTTAATTCTACAAATAACATTATATGTAATGTTGAAGAAATGGTGCATTCTTTTTTTAAAGCTCTAAAGGTGGGGGGGGGGGGTTGGAGAAGCAATATGAGAGGATCATTTGAATTGTTCTAGTAGCCGGCAAGTCATGGTATACCCTTATATTCTTGTGGATAACATCAATATCTTGATTTTTATCTAAGTTTTTAGGTAGTCTCAATCTTAATTTTTTTCTATTTTCTTCATTCATAATTTTTTTCTCTCTCTTTCTTTCCTAACATCTCGAAACAATTTTTATTTTTTTTTTATTTTTTTTGGTTTTTGCCCTTCTTAAGCGTTGTCCAACATTGAAAATGTTTAGTTCTTTCTCATTTGCTAGAAACATTGATTTCTCTCTCTTTTGTGCTGCATTAATTGTCTTTATCTATTTCTTAACTTTTTTTATCATCTCCAATCATAATATCTAGGTCCAAGATCTCTCTTCTGCCACCTCATAGGTCACGTACCAAGCCCGTCCACCGAAGAAACGATGAAGAAGAACATCAAGAACCTCTTCTAAGTTGAATTTATCCCTTGTTGATAGGTTGGAGACTTCATCATGGACAACCATGGGGGGATTAACCAAGCCTTGCATTAGATTAGCCCTATTAGGAACCGAAAGGGCACGATAATTAGCTACACATGCTGAGTGGGGCAGGTCGTATTTGAAAGTGCCAATATGCTGCGTGATTTGGTAAAGGATGGAGAGTCTTGGCCGCTGATTGATCCTCGGAGTGTATGGAAAATCATGATTATAAGGTTTCATTTTTTTTCTAATGCAAATTATAAGGTTTCATTTGCTAAGATAATGTATCAACATTATGATCAGCATGATAATAGGACATTGCCATGTTTATTCAAACACTATTGTCAGGTTCTCCATTTGGTATGGTCCAAAAAGAGTATCAGCTTAAACCCTAGGGGAAGAAGGAGACTAGAGTTAGGCCTTTGATTTTTTTTTTTCTTTCTTTTCTTAAAAAATAAGAAGGATGGAAGAGGAGTTAAAAATTGAAATTAGCCTTCTCAACACTCCAATCTCTCATTTTCATTGGAACTCAGTCCTGTTTTTGGCTCTACTAGCCTATGGGGGTACAACATGACATCACTTCCACAATGTCATTAGTTAGAACTTCTTTTGCTCTTTCTTTTATGCCAAATGTAGTATACTAGGGCATTTCCTTCTTATTATTTCATCACCCAATTGAAGCTAATGTTCGGGTCAACCTTACCACCATACAGAGCCTTAAAGGTTATTCTATTAATTTTCTAACATATACATTTTAGCTAAAAAAAAAAGGCATCCTCATCCTATGATTATTAACGAAATAAAAGAAATTATTGGAGTTCAGATAGTTGCTGATATGGCTAATCCTGCGTCGTTAGGATGAACGGCAAAGATAGCGGCAGCTGATGAAAGCTATATCAACCTCCGAGACCTCCCTCTCGGTCTCGGGGCCCATGAATAGTATATCAACCCCCGAGACCTCCCTCTCGGTCTCGGGGCCCATAAATAGTATATCAACCCCCGAGACCTTCCTCTAGGTCTCGGGGCACATAGACAGTATATCAACCCCCGGGACCTTCCACTAGGTCTCGGGGCACATGAACGGCATCTCAATCCCCGATGCATGGTCAGGTTGTTCTGGGCCACCTGGCGTGCCCACATAATCCACCGCACATCCGTGGCAGAAGGTGGCCGTACCTCATAACGGCGTATGATCCGTTGTATCTTTGTCACTGTGCATGGCCATACCCCATTACGGTATGCGGATCACCACCTGTCCGTTGCTGTGCACGATCACTTCCAGTGGTGGCGCGCACCAGACGCGACCCCAGATGTGAGACATTTGTGAGGTCGTACTGACGGTAATTCATGATGCATCCAGTGTGTACGATGACAGTACGACCTGTCATCGTCGGCCCCATTTTTTGTCTGTTATTGAACTGGGCTCCTAAAAATAAGTGATCTTGGGAATAGAAGGGGGACATTCGAACAGGTATAAAAGCACGTGCCCCGCTGTAAGAATCTTTGAACTCTGGTTTTCTAGTTTTCTTCCTACTAGCTAAAACCCTAACTGCTTTAGCTCCCTTCTGCTGAACAATTCTCATCTGATCCCAAGTGACTAACTTGAGCGTCGGAGGATCCCCACCGAAGCACCGGTCTCCGAAGACTTTTCTTGCAGGGGTCCGAAGAGAAGGACGTCCGTCTTCCCCGACGCTTGAAGAATGTGACTTGGCGTCATCAGTTGCTAACATATCTTTGTGATGGAGATGGAACTATATTCAAAACAAAACAATGTTGAAGGACATGCATGAACACCATAGCTTTGTCAAAGGCAATGGCCACATGGGCCAAACGGGTGGAGTCCAGCATCAATCTAACCACAACTCAAGCCTTCTATTAAGAAATGCCTCCATCCCCTTACAAGCAAGTCTCAACATTATTTGAGTTGAAAATTATCTATAAAGAAATCTTCTTGATGTCTACACTAGCTAATAGTTAAATATTACGTTGAAACTAGGAATTTTGTCCACAGACATTATCTCCATCTCCCTACACTTTAATTTAATCAGCTCAAAGAAAAATGATAGTTAATCAAGAAAAAGAAAAGCATAGAAAATTTATGAATTTACATTTGAATTGCAAACCATTTATCAATAACGTTAGTAGACACCAGCTCAAAAGATATATATTGTCGGAGCTACTAATTTTGTAGTTCATACATAACAGCTTTTTTTTTTTCTAGTTACTCAATTTGACACAAGCCTTAAGTTAAGGCTTGGTGGTGGCTTATTGCCTAATATTTTAAAGAATAAACTATAAAATCTTGATTTATATGAAATTTGAGCCTGATTCAAGAACAACCTCAATCCACCAAGAAGAACCTGGATGCAGAAGAGTGAAGATACGAAAATTAGAATTCTATAGAGAAAACATGATACCTTCATACAAGCTGTACTGAAGCTTCCTGCAAGCTCAATTCAATGTAGTTCAGAAGAACTTTTTTGCGAGCATTGTAAGACCTAACCAACCAACCAAAAAATTATGAGCATCAGGTGAGCAATTACAGCAAGTCCAATACAAGCCAGAAATAGAGGGTTGATCAATCGGCTACTGTGAGGTTTTATAACATTTGTTTGCTCATAAATTAAACAAATCATGTCCCTTTGCAAGATTCAAGCTTTCAATTCTATGAATGAATTAGGTCTACCGGACAGGTCATTGAGTACATTCATGTCATCACTAACAAAATAGAGGAAAGAAATTCCTGAACCATCCTTTCAATTTGGGTCCACAATAACCAGCACAGATTGTATCTAAGTTAATGCCAGGAGAGTTTCCAATGTTTACTTAAAGCCTCAGGTAACATGAGACAAAACAAAACCCAAAAGGTTGTCTTTGTGTTTTTTATGTCAATTTCCAACAATTATTCTCAAGTAAAACACTATACTTTTCAGCCATGTCATACAATTAGTCAAAATCATCATGTAGATCTCAGCGAAATATGAACAACATGATGTAGTATTGTTTAGAAATTACTTATTAGAAGTAGAAATTTGGTTCAAGTTCTTATTAACAAGTAGTGATGATAAGCATTGCGGCCCTAGTTTTGGAAAAGTTCCCTTCCTCTCTGCTGCCTCCTTTTTAATGCAGGAAAAGTCTTTGTGCATCATGCACGGTATAAAACGCGCACACCGCATGCAGTAATCGATCCGCATATGCGTGCAGTGAGAATATTTTCATTCTTTCTATACCGCATGCACGGCCACACACACGGATCAATTACCGTGCATGGTGCTCGCATTCCTGCACCGTGTGTGGTGCACAATGAGTTTTTTTTTTTTAATGCATGTGCTTTGAGTTTAGCACAAATCCAACGCAACATGGCCTTAACCTAACAATTCCGGTTATTATTGCAAACCATGGAGAAATGTCTAGCAGTACATGAAGTTAGTTATGGAAAACTCTTCATGAAAGTTAGGCTCCATTAATTTTTGATCTTCATCAATCTAGAAAAGTTTTGTGGCATTTTAATCATCGTTCAATCTTCTAGCAAACATGATTCAACTGTTTATTGTGATGCCAATTCGGTATTTTCAAAATTTTTAATAGTCATGATCCAAATTTGTTTGACATTTTTTGGTTTGATAGTAGTAAAATATCATAACAAGTATTTGTGAATATATAAAAAATGTAGTATAAATAAGACTCTATTAGATATAAAATCTTATAGGAAAATCTGAACTTTATTTTGTGATAACATGAAGACTGAATTTTTAATCTCGTTATGCTGTTTCTTGAGAGAAATTTTTAAGAAACTGGCTTGTTGAAGCCTTACAATATTCAATCTAACCTGAATTTTGGATCATCTTGTTTCAATTTGGGAACATAGAGCCCAAAATCACAATGTCTAAAATTTGATCACGTTAGATCTCTCATCGATATGTTGCTTTCTCAGGTAACTCCTGGGACATTTCTCTTCAAACTCTGCTATTATCTGACCTCCCTTTCAATTTTATTTTTAAAAAATAACCTAACCATCTTTGATGCTCTCTAATTGTGTTTCCAACTCCAATCCTAAGTATAGATCCTGATTATAGCATATATACATACAGGAAACATATATAGCCTTTAGTCTATTTGAATAACCAAGCATGGTTAATAATTAATAAAATATATAATTTCTTACGGACTTCAAATGCAAACAAAATATGGTTGAACTCTATAAAATTTAAATAAAATATCTAATTCTCGAGTGCAATGTTCAAGTCAAGATGTCATCATAGAGAGAAGGAGAATATGTTTAAATAAATTATGAAGATGCATAAAAATTAAACTTTAGTTCAAACTTTACCATGAATCAGGATTGCTACTGCAAAAATCTATTCTCCAACTCGGATGCGATCCGACTTCAGATCTGGATGCCGATCTTTCGTCCGGATAAAACCTGCAAGACAGTCTTCGTGCAGAGAGTATCGGGGGTAGCTCTCTGCGGAAGATCCTCCAACGCTTAAGTCAGTGGAAGATTCACAGAAAACGATATGAAGAAGGCTCTCGCAGAAAAGTCCCTTAAGAATGGCTTCTCTAGGAGCCTAGGGAGCTCTGCTCGAGCTTCAATGGAGTTTTTTCTTGATGAAAAAGTAGCATACTTGGAAGACTTCAAGATAGAGCATATATATAGGTTGTCAAGGTGATGGCAAACAACTACCTGATTCCTTGGGCGTGTCACCGGGGTTCGAAACTATTATGATTCGAATCTGATTCGAATCAAGTTTGTTACGAAATCGATAGCTTTCGAATCTGGTTAGTTAGAGAATCAATGGTTAGGGAGGTTAGCTGGTGCTTTGAGATTCGGCGACTTGGAGGCTCTAGGTCACATTTGGCATTATTTGGCTTTTTCCTTTTCTTAGGGCAGTCGGAGACCAATGTGGTTGGAATCTTTCCGAATTATATGGATTTGAATTTTTTCGCGCTTGGTTCCGTAGAGGTTTAGGGATACTTCGGTCTGGCCGAGGTATGAGGATAGCTTGGTCCCGCCGAGGCACAAGAATAGCTCGATCTGGCCGAGATACGAGAATAGCCCGGTCTTGCGAGGTGTAAAGATAGCTCGACCTGGCTGAGGTGTATCTGCTTTGTTCTTTTTCGGATGTAACAGCTGCGGATCAAAAATCAAAGGTGATCTCGACCTTTTTACCATATACACGAATATTGACGTGATGGCAATTTTACCTCTTATCATATGCCCCCCACTTTCTAGTCCGAAGTGTAGGCTCGGCATAGGAAGTAGAATTCCAGGCGGCAATACCCAATTGAGAAATTCAAACAGGCGGAGATGTGCCATGAGGCCCCATAAATGCCAGGCCGTCGCTTCATCATTTCTTCCCATCGCACAAGGAGGAAACCCCTTGCCTTTCGCTATTGGTGGTGGACGGAATGGCACATGGCAAGCCCAAGGTTTGGCGACGCATGGGGATTCTCGCCTCGCTAAACGGTTTAAATAGAGGTGGGCAGAGTTATCTTCCATTGTGTTTTCTCTCTATCTTCTTCCTCTGAACTCTTCAACCCAGGATCAAACATGGCTCATTTCTTCCGCTAATATTGGAGTCAAGAAACGCCCCATCAACTAGGCCTCAATGATGATCCCTACAGATCTAGAGAGGATTCGCGGGAATACTGGTTCACAAGCAATATTCGGATATGGGTCTCCGGTCTTGAGTAGAGGGTGCATTATCAATTGGAGTCGGGGGTCTTTTTCTATGAGGAAAGCTTCAAAGTGGGATTCTGTTTTTCCCTTAATCCACTAGTAAGTGGTATAATGAAGCATTATGGCATCTGCCTAATGATGATTACACCGAATAGCTGGCATTATATCATTGGGTTCATCTCCCTGTGCGCGTTCATAGGGATAAAGGTGACGGTTCCTTTATTCCAGGCCTGTCATAGCCTCACATCCTCCAAAGATTCTTTTTGGCATTATATTGGGCCACGGAAGAACTTTAAGAGGTTTTCGAAGGTTCCGACTTTCGTCAAAGGATAGAAGTCACGATTTTTTATTGTTGAATGGGATGATGCATTCGACTTTCCTCGCCAATGGGGGCCTCTCCCCATGGAGCCGAACCAGCGTCCAACATTGTCAAGAGCGGAGAAAGAGGACTTCGACGTTCTCTATGGCAATAAGGTGGTCCCAATCAATGCTCTTTTGACTAAGAGGCACTCTATAATACCAGGCTGAGCTGGGTTGATCCCTTAAGTAAGTGCGACATTACCTTCTTCACATCTGGATGTCTTTGTAGGGATGTAGCTAACCGTTCCATGATTTGCAGGGATCAGGTTTGAGTTTGGGGCTCAAATGAGAGGAGCGCTCGCGATCGACTATGGCGATTCGGGCAGAAAGAAGGGTACCAAGTGTCGCCGTACTGTTTCGTCGACTCCCGCGAGAGAGAAGAGGGCAGACTCGAGCAGAGGCCATCCTCTTCTCCCTTCAGGCTGTAGCTAGCTCTGCCAATCCATTCACAAGGATTAACAAATCCTGACCTTCGAGCCCACCAAGGGGGGATGCCGCAGGGGAGCCGACCCCAACTCCCTGTAGGGTTACGGAATAGAAAATCCAATCTAATTGGAATAAAATGGCAGCGGAAACAAAATAAATTTATTCCATAACCCCCACCAAGAATCACATGTGTTTCATAAAACCGAAAGAAGGATAAACAAAATTATTACCTTTTTGATCAATATGTAATCCGCTGTTCTTGTGTTGGGTTTGCTCTTTTGTTGATCAGTATGTAATCCGTCTGTTCTTGTGTTGGGTTTGCTCGGATCTTCAAAGGTGCTGCCTTTCAGAAAGACGATCACCCTCTACAAGTATCCACACACGAACGGACACCAAAATAGTTTTGAATGCTAGTTCAACAATCCATTTTTCACAAAAATGAACCATAGTTTCCAACTCTCTGCTTATCTATTTTAAGGCAAAAGACACGACCCTTCAAATGCCCCAATAGATGCGACCTTTCAAATGCCCAATCGACATGACCTTTCAAATGCTCAATGGACTTTAAAACGTATATATATATATACAAGTCTGCTAGGGTTTTGGTTAACTAGGATTTTAATCAATATTTATTTAAAACTCCTTTTAAATAATACAATTTAAATCCTTTCCTTACAAATAAGGAATTTATATTTTTAACCAAAATCTTTATGGATTATTTCCTTATCCAATAAGAAAATATAACAAATTAATTACTTGTCATAATTTAAATTATGAATTTAAATTTTCTCAAAATTAAACTCGAATCTAAATGACAACTAATTATTATTTGTAATTTAAAATAATCTCATCATTTTAAATTACTATAGAGAGTAACAAACCGTAACCATTATGTCCGTTCTTAGTGTGCGACCCTATAGGTTCAATTAACGTTGGCAGTAGGCCTAAATCACATTTTGATCCTACAAGTCATAAGCGGCCTCTAGCAAGACATTATGACTACCCAAGTTAAATGAAAAGCTCATGTTCCGAGACAACCTTAAAGTAGCTATGACATAATCCTTTTGTCACATGATATCTTGATAGAATATAAGGCATGGAAAAAGTCAACCTTATATCTCTCTATCTTTAATTTCTCGAAACCCAATTAGACTGACTAAACAAATGATATTGATCTCCATCAATTCATTTGAGCATGGCCATGCATTTCTCAGTCTCAATCATCGAGGGGCCCAGAGATATCTCTCTTATAATAAGAGGGACAAATTCCATCTTAATCACTCATATCTCACTACATGATTCTTATTATGTTCAATCATAATCTTTATAATCATCCGGTTAAAGACAACGTTTGATTATGTCAAAACATAATATTCCTCATGTTGAGAACTATAGCAATCTCAGGTCTAAGGATTTAATGACACAACTACTAGAGATTAACTTATGACTTTGATCCATGTATTAATCTCAAGGCGGGTCTTGTCCAATATTTGTTCTCAACAAATACATATAAATTTGATTTGTATCTCATACACATATTCATCCCATGAATATCAATCAAATTTCATACTAATCTTAATTTATTGTTATTCCCACAACAATAACCGATTAGGGACATTTAGAATAATTCATAATATTATTCAAGGACATTATTATATAATAAACATGCAAATTATGATAATAGTAAATGCTCATAAATATTCAAAATACCATGTCCATACAATAGGCCTAGGGCACTATTACTAACAATCTCCCACTTGCACTAGGCCCACTCATCAATGTATCTAATACCTATGAACCTAGCATGACGATCATGCTTTGCTTGTGGTAGAGGCTTAGTCAATGGATCAGCAACATTGTCATCTGTTGGAACTCTGCATATTTTTACGTCACCTCTCTCAATGATTTCTCGAATGAGATGATAACGCCTAAGAATGTGTTTGGATCGCTGATGTGACCTAGGTTCTTTTGCTTGTGCGATAGCACCATTATTGTCACAATGAACATCAACAGGATTTGTGATGCTAGGAACCACTCCAAGGTCAGTAATGAACTTCTTGATCCAAACTGCTTCCTTTGCTGCATCAGATGCTGCTATGTATTCAGCTTCAGTTGTAGAATCAGCAACAGTGCTTTGCTTCGAACTTTTCCAGCTAACAGCACCACCATTTAAACAAAACACATATCCTGACTGCGATCGAAAATCATCTTTGTCAGATTGAAAGCTTGCATCTGTGTAACCACTTACAACCAGATCATCTTCCAATCCGCCATACACCAAGAACATATCTTTAGATCTTCTCAGATACTTAAGAATGTTCTTGACAGCCGTCCAGTGACTCTCACCGGGATCTGACTGGTATCTACTCGTTATGCTTAAAGCATAAGAGACATCTGGTCTAGTGCACAACATAGCATACATGATAGATCCTATTGCTGAAGCATAAGGAATCTTACTCATGCGCTCTCGCTCATCTTTTGTGTTAGGACACTGAGATTTGCTAAGTGTAATACCATGAGACATAGGCAAGTATCCTCTCTTGGAATCTTGCATACTGAACCTTTTCAGTACTTTGTCTATGTAAGTACTTTGACTTAGACCAATCAGCCTCTTAGATCTATCTCTATAGATCTTTATCCCTAGGATATAGGCAGCTTCGCCTAAGTCTTTCATTGAGAAACATTTCCCTAACCAAGACTTGACACTCTGCAAGGTAGGGATATCATTCCCAATGAGTAAAATGTCATCAACATATAAGACCAGAAATACAATGGCGCTCCCACTAACTTTCTTGTAAACACAAGGTTCATCTTCATTTTTGATAAATCCAAACTCTTTGACTGATTCATCAAAACGAAGATTCCAACTCCGAGAAGCCTGCTTCAAACCATAAATGGATCTTTGAAGCTTGCATACTTTACTAGAATTCTCAGGTTGTACAAAACCCTCAGGTTGTGTCATGTACACATCCTCAAGTAAGTTTCCATTAAGAAACAGTTTTAACATCCATTTGCCAAATCTCATAGTCATAATATGCAGCAATGGCAATGAGAATTCTAATAGACTTAAGCATGGCTACAGGTGAAAAAGTTTCATCATAGTCTATACCATGAGTTTGTTTGAAACCTTTTGCAACTAGCCTTGCTTTGTAAGTATGCACTTTACCATCCATGTCAGTTTTCTTTTTGAAAACCCATTTGCACCCAATGGTCTTTGTACCTTCAGGTGGCTCAATCAAGGTCCATACCTGATTATCATACATGGATTGGATTTCAGACTTCATGGCCTCTAACCATTTCTCAGAGTCTGGATCTAACATAGCCTCTTGATAGGTAGTAGGTTCATTTTGATCCACTAACAATACATCATGATTATCAGTCACAAGAAATCCATATCTCTCGGGCTCATGACGTATCCTATCAGATCTACGTAATTTTGTGCTACAGGTGGTGTGTCAACAATGGTTTGTTGACTTTGAGCATCCACAGGCGGTTCAATGTTATCTTGTGGTTCTCGAATTTCTTCGATTGTACCTTGCTCCCACTGGTTCCTTTAGAAATAAATTCCCTTTCTAGAAAGACACCATTCCGAGCAACAAACACTTTGTTCTCAATGGGATTGTAAAAGTAGTATCCTTTAGTCTCTTTAGGATACCCCACAAAAAAATTTGTCAGACTTGGGTTCCAGCTTATTTGAAACTTGACGTTTTACATAAGCTTCACAACCCCAAATCTTAAGAAAAGACAAACTGGGCTTTTTACCATTCCACATCTCATATGGCGTCTTTTCAACCGCTTTGGTTGGAACTCGATTTAGTGTGAACGCAGCTGTTCAAGTGCATAACCCCAAAAGGTAAGTGGAAGATCCGTTAGACTCATCATAGATCGAACCATATCTAATAAGGTTCGATTCCTTCTTTCAGACACACCATTCCATTGTGGTGTTCCAGGAGGAGTTAGTTGTGGAATGATTCCACAACTTCTAAGATGGTCATAAAAATCTTGGCTCAAATATTCTCCACCTCGATCAGATCGAAGTGCCTTGATTGTCTTGCCAAGTTGGTTTTGTACTTCATTTTGAAAAGATTTGAACATTTCAAATGATTCAGATTTGTGTCTCATCAAGTAGACATAACCATATCTACTGAAGTCATCAGTAAATGTAATGAAGTACTTGTAACCTCCTCTGGCATCTGAACTTAATGGTCCACATACATCTGTATGTATTAGGCCCAATAATTCATTGGCCCTTTCACTGTGTCCAGTAAAGGGATCCTTTGTCATCTTACCCAATAGACAAGATTCACATGTATCATATGATTCAAAATCAAATGAGTTCAAAAGTCCATCTTGATGGAGTTTTGATATGCGTTTCTCATTTATATGGCCAAGGCGACAATGCCAAAGATAGGTTGAATTTAAGTCATTGGACTTAAATTTCTTGGTAGTTATGTTATAGACAGAAGAATTGTTGGATTTTTGAAGATTCAAAACATAAAGACCATCTAGTAATTCGGCATTTGCATAGAACATGTCTTTATGATAAATGGAGCAATTATTATTCTTAATAATAAAAGAAAAACCATCATTATCCAAACAAGAAACTGAAATAATATTCCTACACATTGTAGGAACATAAAAGCAATTGTTCAAAACTAACAAAAGCCCACTGGGCAAAGAAAGTTCATAACTTCCTACAGCTAAAGCAGCAACTTTTGCTCCATTGCCTACTCGAAGATCAACTTCGCCCTTCTTCAGTTGTCTACTCCTTTTAAGCCCCTGCACATTTGTGCAAATGTGAGATCCACATCCAGTATCTAATACCCAGGAACTAGAAGGAGAGAAATTAATCTATAACATAAATACCTGAAGAACCGGTCTCACCAGTCTTCTTCTTCTTCTTTAGATCCTCCAAATACAGCTTGCAGTTTCTCTTCCAATGACCAGGTTCATTGCAAAAGAAACAGACACCCTCCTTTGGGGCTTTAGCCTTGGGTTTAGGATTGGGCTTGGGTTGAGCATTGGACTTTCCAGCCCTTCCCTTACCCTTTCCTTTTCTTTTCTTCATAAGGCCCTTTCCCTTTTGAACCATCAGAACATGGCCAGGCTTGGACTTAATATTCTGTTCAGCAGTTTTAAGCATCGTATGCAGCTCAGAAATTGATTTGTCCATTTCATTCATGTTATAGTTCATGATAAACTGGTCATAACTATCAGGAAGTGAATTTAGGATCAAATCTGTTGCCAACTCTTGGCTCAATGGAAATCCAAGCCTATCAAGGTGCTCAATATAGCCTTTCATTTTCAACACATGAGCGCTAACTGAAGCACCCTCAGCCATTTTGCAAGAGTGCAATGCCTTGGTAGTATCATACCTTTCTTGCCTTGCTTGTTGCTGGAACATTTCCTTTAGATTGACAATCATATCATAAGTTTCCATGTTTTCCAAATCTTTCTGAAGTTCAGAACTCATGGTAGCTAGCATCAAGCATGCAACATCAATAGAGTCATTATGATGCTTCTCATAAGCATTCTTTTCAGCTCTAGAAGCATTATCGGCTGGTTCTTCAGGGTGAGGTTGATCCAGGACATAAAGCTTCCTTTCTTGTTTGAGAACAATTCTCAAATTTCGAAACCAGTCAAGGAAGTTAGTCCCAGTAAGTTTGTCCTTCGCAAGGATTGATCGCAGTGACATAGTAGAATTGTTATCATTGTTGGCCATCTACAATAAATGCAAAGTTCGTTAAGTATTTTGATTATGAAAAACTCCCACTAAATTAACAACCCTCAATAATAAATCATATTAATTTAGTGAGCTAAGATCCATATTTATACTCAACTTTAAGTCAGCTTTGGCATGACACTTAAAATTAAGTTTTTTAGGTAGGTAACTCTTACCAATTGCAACTCATGCAACTCTTAGAAATTTATGGGATTTTGACATCATATGTCCCGGCATGTTTAAATCCCATCTCATGCCATTAGGCCCAAAACCGTTTTGATAACCTAATTAAGTTAAACCATTTTAAACATATGGGTAGCACCATTACCCATCTTGTCTCACTAATGTAACCTAATGTACTTCTACTTTGGTAGAACCCACATTAAGGTGATAAAAGCCTTGACAAGTGTTCAAATATGGATGGCATGTCAACTTAAAATTTTATGTGAGGGATCTAGATAGATTTAATTTTTAATTAATAGATCTCATCATGCATTTAGTATCACATACTCATTGATATCATACATGGCATCACATACTTATGAAACATCATACATAGCATCTCATACATGTATATAATAAACGTGTCATAGTATGGCCTTATCAAGATTGATCTTCATAAGCCAATATGAAGATCAATGGTCAATCCTAGGTAATAATGAGCAACACCATAATGTCTACTTGACCATCATCTTGTGCATAGACACCTAGCTCCTCCATCACCATGGTTGGATTGCAGGACTTCAAATGGCTTGCTTTGTCTTCTTGTTTATTACAATAAATAAACAAATACTACTAAAAGTAAAAGAAAAATTACAATGAAACAAAATGGCACACAGCCATATTTAATAATTACAACCCTTGTAAAAGAATAATAAAAACCTGCCAATCATATTGGTCACAAGGCCATACCATGCACCATACAAAGCAACACACCATGCAAAACATATCATGTTATCATATAGCATATACATATTGCATTAAAGAAAATATGTAATAATAGGCGTGTTGTTTAAAACCAATTAAATTTATAAGGCGCTCTGAGGTAGTACTGCGGTTCCTAAAATTTGGAGATACAATAAAGTTTCATCCTAAAATTTGATTTTATTGATCTCATCAATAAATTTAAGGCTTACATCCGCACCACCATAAACAGCAATTGATAAATCCTTATTGATATGTGAATTCAGTTCATGTATTAATCTAATTAAGACAACACCGAAATCATATATCATGATATTAAACACTTTAATTGCAATATCCCATTCGGATTCTTAATCATATTAACGAATCCTTACAGGAAACAGATTCATCAATTAACACCTTAGAAAACCTATTATCTATGTCGTTCGCGCAAACACTAATATCATATATATATACAAGAACGCAAACCATGCCAAGATCATATACATCTCATACATACAATCAAACATGGCAGTTTCGATTTTTATGAAAACGCAAGTGGCTCTGATACCACTGTTGGGTTACGGAATGAAAAATCCCAATCTAATTGGAATAAAATGGCAGCGGAAACAAAATAAATTTATTCCATAACCCACCAAGAATCACATGCGTTTCATAAAACCGAAAGAAGGATAAACAAAAATATTACCTTTTGTTGATCAGTATGTAATCAGTATGGTTCTTGTGTTGCTCGGATCTTCAAAGGTGCTGCCTTTCAGAAAGACGACCACCCTCTACAAGTATCCACACACGAACGGACACCAAAATAGTTTTGAATGCTAGTTCAACAAGTCCATTTTTCACAAAAATGAACCATGTTTCCAACTCTCTGTTTTCTATTTTAAGGCAAAAGACACGACCCTTCAAATGCCCCAATAGATGACCTTTCAAATGCCCAATCGATGACCTTTCAAATGCCCCAATGACTTTAAAAATATATATATATATACATATATATACAAGCTAGGGGTTTTTGGTTAACTAGGATTTTAATTAATATTTATTTAAAACTCCTTTTAAATAATGAACAATTTAAATCCTTTCCTTACAAATAAGGAATATATTTTTAACCAAAAACTTTATGGATTATTTCCTTATCCAATAAGAAAATATAACAAATTAATTACTTGTCATAATTTAAATTACGAATTTAAATTTTCTCAAAATTAAACTCGAATCTAAATGACAACTAATTATTATTTGTAATTTAAAATAATCTCATCATTTTAAATTACTATAGAGAGTAACAAACCGTAACCATTATTGTCCGTTCTTAGTGTGCGACCCTATAGGTTCAATTAACGTTGGCAGTAGGCCTAAATCACATTTTGATCCTACAAGTCATAAGCGGCCTCTAGCAAGACATTATGACTACCCAAGTTAAATGAAAAGCTCATGTTCCGAGACAACCTTAAAGTAGCTATGACATAATCCTTTTGTCACATGATATCTTGATAGAATATAAGGCATGGATAAAGTCAACCTTATATCGCTCTATCTTTAATTTCTCGAAACCCAATTAGACTGACTAAACAAATGATATTGATCTCCATCAATTCATTTGAGCATGGCCATGCATTTCTCAGTCTCAATCATCGAGGGGCCCAGAGATATCTCTCTTATAATAAGAGGGACAAATTCCATCTTAATCACTCATATCTCACTACATGATTCTTATTATGTTCAATCATAATCTTTATAATCATCCGGTTAAAGACAACGTTTGATTATGTCAAAACATAATATTCCTCATGTTGAGAACTATAGCAATCTCAGGTCTAAGGATTTAATGACACAACTACTAGAGATTAACTTATGACTTTGATCCATGTATTAATCTCAAGGCGGGTCTTGTCCAATATTTGTTCTCAACAAATACATATAAATTTGATTTGTATCTCATACACATATTCATCCCATGAATATCAATCAAATTTCATACTAATCTTAATTTATTGTTATTCCCACAACAATAACCGATTAGGGACATTTAGAATAATTCATAATATTATTCAAGGACATTATTATATAATAAACATGCAAATTATGATAATAGTAAATGCTCATAAATATTCAAAATACCATGTCCATACAATAGGCCTAGGGCACTATTACTAACACTCCCATCTTAGCACTGGAATTTGGAGGGCCAACACCTGGTAATGAATCCAAAGAAGTAGCGGCTCAGGTAGAGCAGGAGCTTGGTCATTTGCTTGAGCCAACGGATGATGATTTCTGAGTAACGAAATTTCTTTATCCTATGGCTACCGATGCACCTTACCCTGAAGAGAGGGTTCCATAAGTCAGCAAAGGTTGAGGGAATTATTCTTTGAAGATCGGGCGGCTGCACTTGCAGTGAGTGTTGTTCCGCCTCCAGCAGGATCCCCTCCCCGTAGGATAGAAGAGGAAGGAGGAGAAAAAAGAGGTCCATCGGGTGGAGAAGGGGCTCCCTCAATGAGGATGGAGGAGCTAGGGCCTTCGGGGATATCAGCAGACGATGAGGAAATGATAGGTTGGCTTAGTCCCCTCCTTGATCCCTTGGGTGGCGCTACTGAAGAATCTCGGATTGACAACTTTTTTAGTATTTTTTATAAGAAGTAACATGCCATTTACCCTGAAGTAGGAGAAGACAGTCATCGGAGAGTCACTTTTTTGGTTGAGGGATTTGAGATGCCTTCTGACTTGGAAGACTGTGCATCGGTCCCTAACCAATACATCCTAAGGGACATGAATTCTTCCTGCATTTGAGTGAGTTTTCTTCCCTTCTATGCCTTCTTAAATGTTCTGCATAGTTTTTCTGAACCTAACTGTTTCGCTCTATGTAGGCGATTCTCCTTCAGCGGATACTCTTTAAGCGCCTGATCTCAGCCGATAAATACAATAGGGAGATCTCGCGTGAGGCCGAGGCACTCCATGCCAAAATAAACTCGGCTGATCAACACTCAGAAGAGCTGATGAGGGTGCAAGCCGAGCTTGATGCCCAATCCGAGGTGTTATGACTTCGGACGGAGGTAGCCGAGCTTGGGGAGGCTCAAAAAATGGCCGATGAAGCTCGATCAGAACTGTCGAGGTTCCGAAGTGAGGCCCAAAAGGAGATTGACTTTTTTAATGGTAGGGCTGCTAAAGAAAAGTCCTTTTTTGAGGCTCAGCTCGAGTCCTGTCAAAAATAGATTTCCGATCTTACGGCCGAGCTACGTCAAGCGTGATCCGATGGCTCCAAGGGCCGAATAGATCTCGAACATACCTGGAAGGACATGAGCAGATGTAGAAAAGAGAGGGAAAAGAGCTAAGAGAGCAGAAGCCGAGGTTGCTTGCCATGTCAAAGAGGTATGTCCTCTTACCACTTCTACGCAATGGTTCATCTCTTTCCCATAGTTAGAGCTAACTTGACCATTTGTTGTATTTGCTATTTTCTATTCTCTAGTTGGATAAGACCAAGGCCGAGGCGGCTGATCAAATAAAGGCCCTAACTAGGGATTTAGCCTCGAGTCGAGAGAAGTGCTCTAAGCTAGAGCATCGGGCAGCGAAGGCAGACAACGAGATCGCTCTGGTGATTGAGAAATATAAAAGCTCAGAAGAATTTGCTCATGGGTGAATTCAGTTTTTGAAGGAGGCATACCGAGTTGGAGCAAGCAAGGTCTGGGTGAGGGTGGTTCAGGAGTACCCAGACATCAACCTCTCATTTTTGAAGGATGAGAGGTATTGCTTTCCATTGCTGACAACCGAAGAATTGGCAGCGACCTCTCCATCTAATGATGGTGACGATGATGAAGATGCTCCTGGCATCGATTTTAAAGTGGCTTCAGAAGGAGATCCAACGGAGGCTCCTTCAAAAATCATTAAGGAAACAGAGGCCTCGAGACCTGCCACTGAGGAAGCTAGGGTTTCGCAAACATCTGCCGAGGTGGACACATTCCTGGGGCCGAGTAATAGAGAAGGTCGGCTGGATCAACACGCTTCAAACATTGCTAAAATCGCCTCTGAATATGAAGACGGGACTTAGAGATCCATCTTTCCCTATTTTTCTTTATTTTTGTAATATGAACGACATTATGATACAAATGAATCGTTTTGTTTTTCTCCATGTGTTTCGCTGTTTTGGTATTTGTGTGTTAGACAGACTTTTGGCTCGTCCACATCTTGTTTAAGCTTAGCTTACTATGAAGCCAAATGAATAGTCCAGTTCCGTTATTGCTCAAAGAATTTTGGAATGACTTTATCAAAATCGAAGAATTCACCCGGTCTTGTTGAGACCAAACCGGATCTACTGAAGCGGGAGATAGCTCGGCTTTGCCGGAGCAAAAGGAATGGTT
The DNA here is from genome assembly GCA_900491605.1 of Calamus simplicifolius. Classification (NCBI taxonomy): domain Eukaryota; kingdom Viridiplantae; phylum Streptophyta; class Magnoliopsida; order Arecales; family Arecaceae; genus Calamus; species Calamus simplicifolius. The sequence goes on from UESW01003897.1 coordinate 589,037, forward strand.
CGGCTTTGCCGAGATAAAGGAAATAATTCGGCTTCGCCAGAATAGAGAGAACTATTCAACTTGGCTGAAGCGTAGAAAGTGGCTTGGATTTGCTAAGGAACAGGATAGCTCGGCTTTGCCGAAGTATATCTTATTTTTTCAAGGGCATTCATCTCATATTTAATGCCTTGTCTTTTTTGATGCAGTTTTGCTTTTCTACGCACCAAGCATTCAATTGCTAGTAGACTACACATTTTTTTCGTAGAGATTTCTTCAAATTTATCCGTATCTTGAGGATTTGTAGACAATTCCTTGCATTTAAGGTCTCTGATCCGAGATCGAGAGGAAATCCTCTGCTTTTATTGTGGCATGGGGAATATCTTCAGTATACCTTGGGAAGTATCGAGTCTCGTTAGGGTACTACCACATAGTCTTGGATATGGCGCGATTATGACGTCCTGAGTTCCGAAGTCCCTCCTTCATTAATGGCTATTTTCAGTTTAGTGCCTATAAAAAAGGAAAGAGCAGAAGGGGGTCTGAACATGCCCGAAAAAGTCTTCGAGCAGAAAGAAACTTTCATGGCTTTTTCCATACTACATTCGAGAGTTGTGAGGTTGGCTTTTCCTTTCGAGGTTTGGCTTGACCTCGATAGTTTGGGTGATGAAGGAGTTGCTAGGAAGCAAGTCATTCTCAAGGGAGGAGTTATGGAGGTCATATGCGAAGCGCAAAAGAGGGATAAAGGTCATATGAGAAGTGCACACAAGCATTTTCTATTTGATCTCATCCATCCATTGTGGAACCATAAAGGCCACTAGAAATGCAATTTTTGATGGGCTATGGTTTCCACATGCTTTCCATCAATCATGGTAACCTTCATCACTAAGCCTCTTCTTCCTGAGGCTTTTCATCTTTCATGGTGGTGTTTGGCCATCTCCCTGCATCCTAAGGGACTTCACACTCCGAAAAGCTAGAGGTAAGTTCCTTCAGGTGGCTTCTTTTCTCTACATGACTGCTTGAAGATTCGGGGATCGTAGCTCGACATAGTTATCTTTTCTGACTTCTTCGAGTCATTGGTAGAAGCTATATTGAAAGCAGGGTTGTGTGCCGAGCTCACTTGTTTGAGCATTTTCTTTTGCTTTTTGTATATTTTTTTGTGCTGTAATGCACTTCTAATGCCTTGAAAGGCTGTAAAAAAAATTTTGTAATGAAATAAAAGAACTTTTTTCCTTCGCTCATGTAGTTATTTTTGTATATTTTGTGCTGTAATGCACTTCTAATGCCTTGAAAGGCTGTAAAAAAATTTTTGTAATGAAATAAAAGAACTTTTTTCCTTTGCTCATGTAGTTATTTTTGTTGTTTTTCTTCTTTTTTGCAAAGCGCAAGTTTTTCCCAACGTATCATTTTTTGTATTTTTTTGACACTCAAATCTCTTGTATACGTTGGATCGGAGGGTGTGGGGTGAAGGCTCGGTCTTGTCGAGACATGCGAACAGCCATTAGGGCATCCTTTTGCTAAGAAAAATGGTTGTATCCGATATTTACAAGTCAGGGGCATTTTAAAGATTTAACTCTTCGCCAAATGGTTCTGTTCAAGCCTACCGATGCGCATCAGAACACGTTGGCTCGTTAAGGGTATAGCGAATAATTTATCTTAGGTTGGGGCAAGGATTCACTACAAGAAAGTATGGTATTTGTGGTGAACCTATTATGGCGAAATATTTTCATCATTATAGGTTTATTTATAACGGCGAAATAAAAATCAAATTCGTCGTAACACTTATTTATTACGGCGAAATATTATTTTGCCATAATAAAATAAACTTCTTACGACGAAATTTATAATTCGTCGTAATAGCTCCAGGTTAAATTTTAATATTTTAATTTTTTTATTTTCCTTTCGTTTTATTACGGCAAAATAATTTTTCGCTGTAATAAAAGCCTTATTACGATGAATTTTATAATTCATCGTAATAGCTCCAGGTTAAATTTTAAGATTTTAATTTTTTTTATTTTCCTTTCTATTTATTACGGTGAAATATTATTTCACCATAATAAGAAGTCTTATTACGATGAATTATAAATATCATCGTAATAGCTCCAGGTTAAATTTTAAGATTTTAAATTTTTTTATTTTCCTTTCTATTTATTACGGTGAAATATTATTTCACCGTAATAAAAAGCCTTATGACGACGAATTTTATAATTCATCGTAATAGATCCATGTTAAATTTTAAGTTTTTAATTTTTTTATTTTTCTTACTATTTATTACGGTGAAATAATATTTCGTCGTAATAAAAAGCCTTATTATGATAAATTTTATAATTCGTCGTAATAACTCCAGGTTAAATTTTAAGATTTTAATTTTTTTTTATTTTTCTTTCTATTTATTACGGCGAAATATTATTTTGCCGTAATAAGAAGTCTTATTATGATGAATTATAAATATCATCGTAATAGCTTCAGGTTAAATTTTAAGTTTTTAATTTTTTTATTTTTCTTACTATTTATTACGGTGAAATAGGTCACCCATATTCGTCGTAATAGGTTAACGATATAGGTTAGTTTTTTCTTCTCCTTTTATTACGGCAAAATTTATTTTCGCCGTAAGAAAAGGACTTATAAAAATAAAAAATAATTATAATACGGCGAAAGTTAATTGTCACCGTAATATACTTGTATTACGACGAAAATATTTTCACCGTAATAAGGTAATACTTATTTCCGCCTCGTCAATCCCTCTCTCTCCCGCTGAAATTTTCTCTAGCACGCGCGACTTTGTGAAACCCTAACCCTGACTCCGTTCGCCGACCCCCCCCCCCCCCCCCCACCATCAGACGCCAGAACCAGAAGAGAGTCCGTCCGCTGACCCTCGGGAGCTCCTCTCCGCCGCCACATCCCGGATGCCGGAACCAGAGGAGAAGGTGCAGTGGATTTCCAACTACATCTTTTTTTTAATCTGATTTTAGCCAGAGGAGAAGGTGCCAGAACCAGAATCTTAGTAATGCTGGTGTTATCTCTTCAGATTTGGAGGTTGAACTGGATTTGAAAAGGATTGGGAAAGGATTTGGATAGGATTTGAAAAGGATTTGGAGAGGATTTGAGGTTGTTTCTCAAAACCACTGAGAAATTAAAAGGTAAGTTTATCTCAATTATCACTCCTTTTTTTACTGCTCAAAATTTTGATCCATAGAACTGATTTGTAGTTTTAATATGGCTTTTTTAATAGCTTTGTACTCGTAAGTATCTAGCGATAATGTGAACCGTTGATGCATATCCATCCTGTTGTAATTTTTATCTGGAAGCATTCTTGTCAATCTCCACTTCTATAGGCATATCCATCCAGGCCAGGTATATACATAATCCATCTACAGGCCAGACCTACGGTCTGTCTTTCGCTTCATTAATTCTGGTGATCTTGTGGTCACGAGCAGCAGCTTAATTATTTCGATCGCCGGTGATGTAATTTATATCTATTCAATATATATATATATATATATATATATATATATATATATATATATATATATATGGAACAGATCGATCGATAAAAGAGGCGGCTATGGTCAAGAAGAAGGCTATGAGATTTACCACTGATCAGGGTACGCATGAATGGTGGTTGGTGGTATAGATTGATAAAAGAGCACGAGATCATGAAGAGATCTCTTTTCTTTCTGCTTAGTCGTGATCTGGGAAGATATTAGGTTTTCCTCATTTGCTAGGTTTTGTCGGATAGTTAGACATGCGTATCTTGATTCGCTAGATTTGTTCGGCTTGGGCGAACGATCTCGTGGTAGCTTATTGAGAGAGCAGATTTTCTAGGGTTCGGGGTCGTGGTTGGTGGTATAGATTGCGTTATGTGGCGTCTGGGAGTATAAAATCTTGTTCATCTAGAGCCAAAACCATGATGTTGGTCCAACAGAAGAATCTTTAGTTTTCAAAGCGCATATATGAGTAAGCTAATGACGGTTTATTTTCTTTGAACACTTTATTGATTTTAAAGATTCTGAGTTCTTGCCTTTTTTTTTTTTGGCTTATCATTTAACTCCTTCACAAGGATGCAAAACTTTTAACTAAAAATAATGGTTTGGCACATTTACTACATAAAGAACCATTATGACTGATTATTGATCGGAGAATGCTTTTTAGAGTTCAGATGCTAGCTTAGCAATTTAAATTGTCCAATGAATTATCTGCTTTAGTTGTAATCTTTTGGTTGTCCTTTTCTAATTCATTTGATCCAGCAAAAACTGATGATAATTGTCAGAGGCCTGACAAAAGAAGCTTGGATAAATTTGGGAAACGGTTTAAAATTAAAGTTTCTCTCGAGTTTCTAATGTTTCCCCTGGTAATCTGAAAAATAGTTTTTATTGTGCATCCATTTTCATTTGAGCCAGTTCCATATGGCAATCTTTATATTATTTTACATCGACTTAGTATGTGGTAAATAGAATTTTACAATGTTTGAGGGTTTTCTGAGTATCCTGTGATGTCTACTTGGCTTTCTTTGCCAGTGCGGTATTCTACATAACACACTGCCTTGATGATGCGTTCCTAACGTGTCATTTCTAAACTTAGTATATCGCTAATCCAAGCCTGTATAGTAGAGGGGGGCAGTTGTTTATCTCATGAGATAGAGATAGAGATAGAGATAGAGATAAAATTAAGAGTTTAATTAAAGTGTTATAACGCCTTTTAATGATTTGAGTAAAGGATGATATTGATTTATTAGAAATCGGACATGTAGGACTCTGCCAGAGTGATCACTTTGACACTGATGAATCCGGGGCAATCCTCAATTTCCACATCATCAGGCATCGTTGAGACTTTGTCTTCTGCCATGATCCGAAGCCTAGGACACCTTCTTATATGTAGATATCTGAGAGAAGTGACATTTTGCAGCCCTGGCAATAATGCCAACTGTTTACATTCCTCAATATGCAGATGTTCTAGCTTCAATGGCAATCCTTCCTCTGATTTAAGTTCGAGTTGAGGACAAATGCATATATCCAGTGTTTTAAGTGAGTGGAGATTATGCAGCCAAACCAATCATCCCATGTTATTAAGGTTCTTAGGGCCCTAGAGTGATAAGAGGGCAGTGATTTCACCCCGTGATTTTGCAGGTATAAATGGCGAATTTCATTAGGGAAACCACCACTGTACAGCACTCATTTCCTGCAATAGATTTTCCTGGATCATGTATTATATCATGCATCTTAAACCCATCATCAAAGGAATCAAAGAATGATCTTCTTTGTAGGTCATTAAAATATTCATTGCCAATGTCTTCCAGCCTTCTTCTACCTTGAGGTGTAATGTAGCCTTGTGCCATCCACAATCTGACTAACGCATCTTTTTCAAACACATAATCCTTAGGAAACATGGAGCAATAAATGAAGCAAGGTTTTAGATGCGTTGGCATGCGATCATAGCTCAATCTGAGAGCTGCGAAAGTTTCGTTATTCTTGTCTACCTCCCATAGATCATAGCTCAATCTGAGAGCTGCGATCATAGCTCAATCTGAAAGTAAGGATTGTGGAATCAATAGTTCAGTGAGTAGCTTTCAAAATTTGAAATAGGTACAAACACAACAGCTTATAGTACTTCAAGGTGTTCTATTCTCCATTGCAAGATTGTTACTGATTGTGATGGAGTTTCTTTTAACTTGTTAAATCATTATTTTATCAGTTTTTGGATTCATATGTTGAAAATGTCCTTTTATTACCAATCTTTTCCTTAATTTTAACATGTTATAGTAGGACAATTCACTGAATAAAAAAAGGAAAATTTTATCACTAACATATCCTTGCAACAAACAGCTGTTGTACGTCACCAACGATGCCGATTGATAAGAGTTGGATACATAAGAAACGAAATTGTCCAGAATATAATGCCGGTATTAAGAAGTTCATAGAAAAGGCAAGGCTTCATGTTAATGAAGAAGGGAAGATACGTTGTCCTTGTGTGCGGTGTTATAATAGCAAATGGCATAAGCCTGATTTAGTTAAATTACACTGTATGTTAAAGGGTTTCTCGAAGATGTATCAGACGTGGTATTTTCATGGAGAACAGTTTGGAAGCAATGTCTCAGATAAAAATGAGAATGAAGATGATGACCCAGAAAGGAAACAAGATGAGATGGTCGAAGCATTGCAGGACATCGCTGGCCCAAGTGGTTCTCACACTGAGGTTGGCAATGATGATGACAATCTGATGATGTCTGACCATGGAAGGACCGATCACAGTAAGAAATTGGATGATCTTTTCAATGAGGTGGAATCCGAGCTTTATCCTGGATGTGAAAAGTTTTCTTCTTTGACATTCTTAGTGAAGTTAATGCACATTAAGGTCCTCAATCGGTGGACAAATAAGTCTTTCAATATGTTGCTTGAACTATTAAAAGAGGCATTTCCGAATGGTACTAGAATACCATCTTCGCACTATGAGGCCAAAAAGAAGATGAATGAGTTGGGTTTAGGCTACGAGAACATACATGTATGCAAGCATGATTGTGCTATCTTTTGGAAGGAGAATGCCTATTTAGAAAAATGTCCGATATGCAACGAGCCTAGGTACCAAGTGGTTGAAGACAAAGGTAAGAAGATACCTTATAAAGTTATACGGTATTTTTCACTCACACCTCGTTTGAAACGTCTATATGCCTCAAGATATACAGCTAAAGATATGAGGTGGCACTATGATAAGCGACCGATCACAGATGGGGTGTTACGACATCTAGCAGATGGAGAAGCATGGAAAGATTTTGATCAAAAGTATCCTAATTTTGCCAGTGAACTAAGAAATGTAAGGTTAGGTCTTGCTTCAGACGGATTCAATCCATTTGGGAACATGAGTAATGCATACAGTATGTGGCCCGTCATTTTAGTACCTTATAACTTGCCTCCATGGAAATATATGAAAGAGACATTCTTTATGATGTCGTTGCTTATCCCCGGTCCTAAATCTCCAGGAAGGGATATGGATATATTTTTAAGGCCAATAGTGGATGAACTTAAACATTTATGGACCGAAGGTGTTGATGTATATGATGTATCTACCAAAGAGAGTTTTCGGATGCACGTAGCTGTTTTATGGACTATAAATGATTTTCCAGCATACTCATTATTATCTGGTTGGAGCACAAAGGATTATAAGGCATGTCCATTTTGTAATGAGCAAACCTCATCCAAAAAGCTGAAAGACAAGATTTGCTATATGGGACATCGTCGTTACTTGCCTATTTATCACAAGTGGCGAAATAGTAGACTCCATGATGGAAGTAGAGAGCATGGAGTCAAACCAAAAATGTTGATCGGAGAAGAAATTTTAATGCAATTAGAACACATAGCTGCTGAACAGTCCGGAAAGCATCCAAACAATAAACATCGAAAACGAAAGCGTGCACCAAATGAGTTGAATTGGTATAAGAAGAGCATTTTCTTCGAGTTGGAGTATTGGTCATCATTAAAATTGAGACATAACTTAGATGTAATGCATATTGAGAAGAATATTTGTGACAATGTCGTGGGAACTTTATTAAGCATCGAAGGTAAGACAAAAGACACATATAAAGCAAGAGATGACCTGGCTTCAATGGGGATCCGAAGGGAGTTGTGGTTACAAACTCAAGGTAATAGAGTTTATAAGCCTCCTGCATCTTACACCTTAACATTAGATGAAAGAAGACAATTCTGTAAGTGGCTAAAATCTGTGAAGGTGCCCGATGGATATTCTTCCAATATTTCAAGGTGCGTAAATGAAGGTGATGGAAAGATATCCGGCTTGAAGACACATGATTGTCATGTACTACTTCAAAGATTGTTACCTATTGGCATTCAACCATTCTTGCAGAAACATGAGAGTAGTACTTTAATTGAGCTTTCTAATTTCTTCCAACAACTTTGTTCAAGGACATTGTATGTTAGGGATTTGGAGTTGTTACAAGAGCAAATTGTGGTGATCTTATGTAAGCTTGAATGAATTTTCCCACCAGCATTTTTGACGTTATGGTGCACTTATCAATTCATTTGCCTTACGAGGCCTTACTTGCCGGACCTGTTCAAAGTAGATGGATGTATCCTTTTGAAAGGGCACTTGGTACGTATAAACAATACGTACGTAATAAGGCTCGTCCGGAAGGTTCAATTGCAGAAGCTTATGTTGTCAACGAGTCTCTAACATTTTGTTCAATGTATCTTCGAGGCATAGAAATAAAATTCAATCGTCCGGAACGAAATTTTGATTCGGATAGCCATTTGGACAAGCAATTAAATATATTTGCAACTCGTTGGCGGCCTCTTGGAAAAGGAAGAATGGTGCATTTAGATGATAAAACTTTAAAACAAGTACATTGGTACCTCATCAATAATTGTCCAGAGGTGCAACCATTTCTCAAGTAAGTATACTTGTAAAATTATTTCTTCATATCATGCAATTTTCTATAGTGCTCATTAGCGTAATGTTCTCTATAGACAACACATTGATCAGCTAAATCCAACTAGACCGGAACAACTGGACCAATTACAAAAGGAAAGATTTTTGGAGTGGTTTAAAAATGAAGTAAGCCCGTACATTCATTTTTATTGTCAATTAATATATCATATGTCTTTATTTCAAATGACGTTGATGTTTGGTTTATCCAGATGTTAAATAAGCATTTTGCTGGGGCATCTGAAGCTACTGATGAGCTTTATTCATTGGCTATTGGTCCCGACAGTCGTATGTTCTCGTATACTGGCTGTGTGGTGAACGGCGTTAAATTTATCACCGTTACTCGGGATGTCGGCCACAAAACATAGAATAGTGGCATTTGTGTTCCCTCTACTCATCTAGGAGAAGAAATTAACTTTTATGGTATATTATTAGAGGTCCTTGAATTTCATTTTGTTAAAGGTTGTAAGGCGATAATGTTCAAGTGCAAATGGTTTGAAACTGAACCAAAGCACAGGAGAATGCAACAACATTATAATATTACAAGTATAAATATTAGTTCAGAATGGTACAAACATGAGCCATTCATTTTAGCATCACAAGCTGAAAAGGTTTTCTACTTGGATGATTTGAAGAACAATTCTAATTGGAAAGTGGTATACAAGGTTAGTCATCGTCATTTGTGGGATATTCCAAAAAAGATGATGATGTTCAGGAAGAAGTATATCAAGAAGATGATTCAGCAACCCTTCGATTCACATTTGAGCAACCTAACATGGACTTAATAACATCTCGACGTACGGACACTGATGCTGAAATAGTTGCAATTCAAGAAAACATTAGAGGTCAAAGTGATGTCGGTCAAGATGACTTTATATGTGAAGATGTTGAGGAGGACGACACACTAGCTGATTATGACAGTGAGGGATCTATACATAGTTCTGATATGGAGGATGATGAAGAAAATGAGCATATTAGTGATGACAGTGATTAATTTGGTAGCATTCATTTTTTTTTACTTATTATAACTATATGTTCTTATACTTTCTTATTTGTTAATTCTAGTTTGTATGTTTGTTTGCAGATGTCTTCGAGAGATACTCCTGCTACATCGAGGCGAGATGATTATCCTTACATTCCAGCTCTGACAGAGGGGTCATCTGTCGGCGCATCATGTAATAACTCTACTTTAAACTTATATTATTTGGCTATATTTTTTTGTTCTTTTGCACTAATTTAGTTCATTATGTTTTGCAGCTACATCATCAAAGAAGAAGGGCCGAGGTCCTGCTCGCGGTTACAAGTCCGCACATCTGATTGATACGCGTCGTGGACAGAAGTTGCCTATTCTTCTGCCACCTGAGGTTGGACGACCATTAGGAGAGTTTCGCTCTCAGTTTCTGATCGAGATAGGAGTGGTTGTACGTGATATGGCACCACTTGCGGTCATGAAGTGGAGTGAGATCACTGATGCACAGAAAGCATCTATGATCGATCGACTTCGGGTCAGTATAATTGTATTAGATTACTTTAGATTATGTTTAATGTACTTAATATACCTTATAACTTTTATAATTTATATATATATATATATATATATATATATATATATATATATATATACTTGCAGGAGAAGTTCGATCTTGATATGAATTTAGATCATATTAAAAAAGGTATTGAGTTTCAAATAAATAAAGTTTATCGAGAATTTAGATATCGGCTTCATATCCACTTCATTAGTCACGGTGGGGACACAAGTGTGAGATTAGCAAAACAAAATAAGTCATCTCGTGTCTCGCAGAGTGACTAGGACTTTCTATGTGATTACTTTTATTCAAATGAGTATAAGGTAAATACATTCACACAAATATTTTAATAGTTTATATTTTTTATAAACTCGTGTAACCATTTTCATTAATTCTTTGATGTAGAAAAAATCAGAAACAAATAAATCTAATCGGGAATTGCAGCCATATGCTGCTCTCACTGGATCGAAGTTTATACCGGCTCACTCTTATGATATGGTAAGGAATACTGTGAACCTAGTGCTTTTATATTTATGTATTTTGTGGTCTGATATTGTTGTAGTGTTATAAATCTAGTGTAGTCATATTTATGAAAGATTTGATCCAGGATCTATGTTGAGTGCTAGATTTGGTGATTGGGAATTGGGATCTGAACCCAGACGGGGATCATTTGTAGGGGGTTGGTGACCAAACTATATCAATACCAATCATTGACGTTAATGTTATGATTGCTCAGAAACTTGATTACCTGACTTAGTCATGAAGCTTTCAGTAATTTTCATTTTACTCATGAAGCTTTCAATAATTTCCATTTTAGTCATGAAGCCTGTTTGTTTCTTTGTACCTTTAGCCAAGTGCAATAAATCAAGATCTCCCTTTAGCCAAACAAAAACCGCCAAATTTTTGGTCCTTCTCAACTACGACAGCTGGAAGACAAACAACATACATTAATAGGAATTCTTTAACAGCACTCTCTATATAAGCATCTCGTCATAGGCATATACAAGTGACAACTAAAAGCAAGTAAGATCAAACAGCCTCATAGTCCTAAGAACTGTGGCTTTTGAAACATAAGAAAGGAGTGAGAGGAAAACTTGGGACCAACAATATGTACAGAGGCTGGCTAAAAAGGAGCAGAAACTATATCTCTCTTTAGCAAATGGAGGTTTAGATGCTCCATTTCTATGCAGTCCAGCATCTCGGTATCATCATTCAAATCCATGCGTTCCCTTGTGCTGAGCACTGGCTTCAGACCCTGAAAAACCAACACCTGGTCATGATTCATTACTAACAACCCTCTTTAAAGCTTTTCTTGGCAAACTTTATCTGGATTGTTGAGAATGACAAATGCCTTACCCTCTGTTTGGATGAAGAGAAAACTAGGGAGGAAATAAAACTAGGAGGAAAAATAGGAGAGAAAATGAAATTTCTTGTTTGGATGGAGA
>UESW01003897.1:604102-636062 GCA_900491605.1 Calamus simplicifolius
ATAAGTAAATCAAAAGTGTCCCTCCATTTACTATCTTCATGAAGCCCACAATGATCAGATGCCTCACAACTGCTGCCCTTATCTCTCAGAATCATCCACCATAGTTCTTTGCATATTTTCTCTAATTATTCGACTTATAAAGGATAATTGCAAATGAGTTTCTGACACTCCCTGAGAGATCAAGTCCATATGCATGAAACAATAAATCAGCTCCTTTCAAAGATGGGCATGTAGGTAGTTACTGAGGAGGACATTGCTGCAGTTTCCTACCTGGCCGAAAGGAATGCATTTGCTGCCCGGCACATGACCACTTCTAATTCCCTTCCGTGGCTCTGGAGCTGCACCATCAAACCTGAGATACAATGATGCATCTTTATCAAACCAATAAGGTAACAAATACAGGCAGGACAGGGCAAAACAAAAAGATGATTGGATATAAAAGGATGCACCACCAGCACAAGAACTGAATATATGAAGATGAAAACACTATCTTGTTTGAACAGATATGCATGGTACTTCGGCAAAATTCAAGTTCCTTTCTCTTTGTTTTTGGGGAAAAAATTTAAAACCCTGAGCAGATATGTCGAGCATAATTCCATGCAACATTGGCAGCTGGACATGATAAAGATTGTTATTTCCTCATTGAGGCCCAGGTGTCTCGCTTTCCTCTTAAACTGTTGGGTGGCAGATGGTGGCTATCTAATTGATAAGACTGAGGTTAGAGTTAAACTCTATGTCCTTAAGACAATTTCGTCCCGCAATGGTGCTTACGGTCAGTATAACGATTGTCTCAGGATACAATAGTCTCCTTTTGATGAAAGCAGCACTACAATTCACCAAAAATTTGAACCAAGAATGCTACTCTCTTTTTAATGCACTATTGCTATACTACCCTAAGAAAAGTATGCAAATGCCTAAGAGAGGAAAGAACTATAATTGATTCGAATTGAACTCAATACAGAATGGAATGGATTGAATAAAAATGCTTGGTTTATGGTCCTATTTATAGGTTTTAGGTGCCCCTTAGAAGCAACCCTACGAAATTGATCTGTACGTTAGATCTGATCGGATCTGATCAACGGTCAAATCAATAAGCCTTTACGTGATGTGATAAGCCGATCTATGGCCGTGATCTGAAGATCAGCTGATCAGATAAGCCAATCCACATTTTGATATGCATTTTCATCATCGTGATCTGATGATCACGTTATCAGATAGGCGATTGCACGGCTTTGATACGTCGTTTCAAGTTGGCTTATCACAATGGCCTGATCGGAGCGATGCCTTATCTCCAACCATACGATCGGACGGCACCTTATCATCAACCGCAGGATCTAACGAGCACCTTATAACCAACGGTCATGTTGACTGATTAACTAACGGGTGTGAGCCGTTGGATCGCGATCGCAATCGTGATTTGATCACCGCATCTCGACCCTTCATCTGATCGATCAATGATCAGTTCTGATCCTGATCCAATGATCAATGGTCAATTGATCTCATCCCCTTATCTTGATCCGATCAGTCTCTACCATCGGATCCTCATGATCTAGAAAAAATTTAAAGCCCCTCAATCTCCTCGCGACGATGCGCACGTGCGCCTACAAAGCACTCATTGCATACGCGCGTGCATGGGATTGATGCGTATCACCCTCAAGCTCTTCACTTATGGTGAGCCTAAGGAACTTAAGCTTCAAAGAAGAGGTTTCTATATAAGTGAACCTTCCTTTCTTGTTTTTTCTAATGTAGGACTAAATGTCCTCACAATTTCTCATTCACACGCTAAAAGTAGGTGATGGGCTTTCAAGGCCCATTAGAGTATTCAGGCCTATTAGCCTATTTAGGCCTTATTAGCCTATTTACCCAACAATCCCCCACATGAATGAAAATTGGACTTAGATCAAATATCATTAGATATCAGCAAAGGCAAACCCCCACATAAAAGGATTTTAATGCAAATGAATATGCAGACACTAAAGAGAGTATAAAGGGATGAAGTTGTATCGAGATAGGTAGCTTATGGCTTTGAACCTTCCTTAGTGAGTTGTTATCAAGTTTACTTGCTAAAAAATGAACATGATGCCTTGAACTTTTCAGCATTTTATGTAAACTAAGACAATAACAATCACGCAACTTCTTCCCGAGCATTCTTTTGGTTTTCATGGTTGTGTTCATTTTGGCCCCGAACATCTTCTAGTCTCATGAGTGCTTCAGAGAATTAAACCTTAAAATTCTCATAGAATTGGCCCAGTTCACACTCACATAGGTGATTCTTATTAAGAGTATCCTGTCATACCCCACATGAATGTTCTTGTCATAAGAATCATTAAAAGCAATGCTTATCCTAGTACCTTTAGCAGGTAGCACCAATTATCATAGGAATGAGTAGGATTGGACATCATTAATGCTTTCAAGTCTCTTCATAATTTAGTTGTCCCTTTTGAATCTAGATCTTGGGATCTTCAGTTAGCTATGTTGGGTATCCACTATGAAGATTTTTCAGTTATAGGTTTTAAACCCATTCCCTTCGATAAATAGTTTACTTGATCTCTTGGTAACTCTTTTGTTAATGGATCCGCTAGGTTTTTCTTTGGCTGAACATAGTCAATAAAAATTACACCAATTTCAAGTAACTGCTTAATGGTATTATGTCTGCAATGTATATGTCTAGACTTACCATTATACATCTTATTCTGTGCTCTGTAAATTGCAGATTGACTATCACAATGTATGCATATTGCAGATACAGGCTTTGGCCAACATGGAATATCTTCTAGAAGGTTTCGAAGCCATTCTACTTCTTTAGCTGCCTTTTCTAAAGCAATAAACTCAGATTCCATAGTGGATCGAGCTATACATGTTTGTTTAGAAGATTTTCATGACACAACACCTCCTCCTAAGGTAAATACATATCCACTTGTGAATTTTGTATCTTCTGTATTAGATACCCAATTTGCATCACTATATCCTTTTAGTACAGCTGGATATCTTGAATAGTGTAATCCATAACTTAAGGTATATTGCAAATATCTTAATACCCTTATTAGAGCTGTTCAATGATTTAGACCTGATTACTTGTGAATCTACTCAACTTATTGACAGCATATGCTATGTCAGGACGAGTGCAATTCATGACATACATTAAACTGCCAATTATACGTGAGTATTCTAATTGAGATATGGGTTCTCCAGTATACTTAGCCAAATGTAGATTAACATCTATGGTATTTTCACCGGGCTAGTATCATACTTTTTAAACTTATTTAATATTTTCTTAATATAATGAGATTGAGATAATATTATTCTTTAAATGTTCTAGTGATTCAAATCCCTAGTATAACATCTGCAACACCCATATTTTTCATGTCAAAATGTTTGCTCATATTTTCTTTGTCTGTTTAATCATTTCAGTATTACTACCAATGATTAACAAGTCATCTACATATAAGCAGATAATCACATATCCTTTTGGCAGGGTTTTGGCATATATACATTTGTCACATTCATTTATTTTAAATCCATTTGATAACATTATATTATCAAATTTTATATGCCATTATTTAGGTGCTTGCTTTAATCCATATAAGGATTTAACAAGTCTACACACCTTCTTTTTTTGTCCTGGAACAATAATCCCTCATGTTGTTTCCATGTATATTTCTTCATCTGATTCACCATTTGGAAAAGTAGTTTTAACATCCATTTGATGAATTTCAAGATTGTTAATGGCTGCAAAAGCGATTAACATTCTTATAAATGTTATTCTACTTACTGATGAATAGGTATCAAAGAAGTCTATACCTTCTTTTTATTTGAAGCCCTTAGCCACTAATCTGCTTTATACTTATCAATTGATCCATCAACCTTTAGATTTTTCTTAAAAATTTATTGCACCCTGAGGTTTCATGCCAGATGGTAAGTCTACCAACTCCCAGGTATGATTATGCATGATGGACTCAATTTCACTATTAATAGCTTCTTTCCAAAAGGGTGCTTCTGGATTAGACATTGCCTCTTTGAATGTTTGAGGTTCATCTTGTAACATATAAGTTACATAATCAGGACCAAAGGACTTTGCAACTTTTGGTCTCTTATTGCGTTTGGGTTCATCTTCTGGATATTCTTCCTGATGACTACTACTAGCAGTATTATTATAAGCTCTTTTATTTGAACTTATTTCTAATTTCTTTTGCTTGAAAATATATCTTCAAAGAATGTTGCATTCCTTGATTCCATGATTGTATTTTTTTGTATATCAGTTATATCTGATTTATACATAAGAAAACGATATGCACTACTATTATGTGCATAACCGATAAATATACAATCAACAGTTTTAGGTCCTATTTTGACCTTTTTGGGGTCCAGAATAGCTACTTTAGCTAGACACCCCCACACTTTTAAGTAATTGTAAGAAGGCTTCTTTCCTTTCCATAACTCATATGGAGTAACATCCTTCTTCTTAAAAGGTATCTTGTTAAGAATATGATTTGCTGAGAGAATTGCTTCTCCCCATAAATTTTGTGGTGTACCAGAATTTATCAACATAGCATAGTCCCGAAACCTCTCAGGTACACATTTTTCACTAACTCTCATTCTGAAAAACCCCATTAAAGCTTCATCAGAGCTCTGGGTTCTCGAAAGAACACCCATCTAGAGGAACTCTTCTGGGAGAGCCTTCTTCTCATATCTTCTAGTTGTGAATATCCACTGACTTGGGCGTCAAAGGGTCTTCCGCAGAGGCTACCCTCGAAACATCCTCTGCGTGCGGACTATCTTACAGGTTCCATCCCGGGCGAGAGATCAGCGTCCAAACCCGGAGCCAGGATGCACTCGAGTCAGAGAATGGATTTCTGCAGCAACAGATTAGCACTAGAGAAAGGGCCTCAAGTCCCGTAAACTTGTAATCCAGGAGACAATACTCAAAACCAAAAGAAGCATCCTCTAATGGCCAATCAAATGAGAGCCACATCCGAGGCTCAAGATTAGGCCGCCTCACAAAGGTCTGACCCAATTAGCGGTGTAACGTCTCTGCCACCACCGCCAGCTGAGACTCCTTCACCACCGGCAATGGTGGTAATGCTGGACAAGCTCGCTACTCTGGTCCAGTAGGTCCAGACACTGACCCAGCTGGTCCAGGGACTCCAAGGGGTTCCTTGCCTAGCTGTTCCTACTCTACAACTTCATGAAGAGGCAGCCACCCCTGTTCCACCAGCGATCTCTTCTTCCAATCCGCCTGAAGCGGTGGATTATCTTCATAGACCCGCGAAGGCAAAGCTAGTGCCGCAGCGAGCTGCAGGGAAGAGCCCACTCAGATCTCGACGGGTTCGTTCTCTTCTCCGGTGTCTTCCCAGGACTCGACACCGCTGCCATCTTCCCATCGCCTAGTCCCTCCTACCACTATGGATGAAGGGATTAGGCAATAGATGCAGGTGATGCATCGAAAATGGTGTTAGAAGTTGGATGCCGTCAAACAAGCCCCTCCATCCCAGCCAAGGCAGAGCAGGGCATTCCCTTCTCTGAAAGGATCATGAGGAAAGTGTGTTGGCCCAGATGGCAACCCAAGAGGGGGGGGGGGGTGAATTGGGTTCTTAAAAATTTAAGTCTTTTTAACTTTAGTTGATTAGTTAGCAAAATGTGCAAGTGAGAGGCTAACTTTAATCAATACACAAGCAAATAATAAAGAGAGATAGAGAGAGAGAAAATATAGCACGGCAAACACAAGATAATTTTATAGTGGTTCGGTGCAACCAACACCTACGTCCACTCCCAAGATTCACTTGGGTCCACACTATAATCTCTTAGATTACAGCCGAGTTGTTTTACAAGCTCACAACTCAAACTTGTTGTTTTCCCGGGATCACAACGAACCCAGCTGGTTTTACACGGGCTTACCAGCACAAAACCCTACACGTTGTTTTTCACGGGCTCACAACTAACCCAACACAAGCACTCCGGCTTGCAACGAGGTATAAACCTCCACTGATTCAATCCACTGATTGAATCAGCAAACAACCAAAATAACAGAGTTTAAATATAGAAACGCTCCCCTTGAGCAAATATACAAATAAAGTATAAAAAGGGTTAGAAAAGCCTGATAAGATTGCAGATGGTTGTGGCTTTGGCTTTCTTCCTTCTTCTCTTTAACTCCTCTTGAAGTATTGAATCAGGCCTCAGCAAGATTCTTGACCGTTTGAAAACTTTGGAGTTGAGATGAAGCTTTTTCTCCTTTTGTTGAAAAAATCCTTCGATTTGATCTTTGAAAAGCTTTTGGATTTTCTTTTGACTCTTGTGGATTGATGATCTGGAGCAGACGAAACTTCCTCTTTGATTTCACTCCTTTTGAATCACTCTATTTTGAGCTAGAAGATTTTTCCAATAAAGCTCTGTTTTTCCCTCTTTTCAAAGATATCTTTTCTCTCTTTTTGATTTTTTTTGTTTGATTTGAAAAGAGCTCCTCTATTTATAGAATCTGCAAAAATATATCCGTTAGAGACAAGAAAAATAGCCGTTATTCAAAATCTTACCGTTGGGCTGATGTGTCATCGTTAAAAATCGCGCCCAGATTTCGCGGAGTCGACTCGAGCTTTGTGGGAGTCGGCTCGAACACGATTCCAGAAACACCTAACTTTCAAGGGTCGACTCGAGATATGCGGGGAGTCGACTCGAGAAGTGCTCAAAAATGAGCCTTCTGCCGTTGAGTCGAGTCGGCTCGCACAGTCCAGAGTCGGCTCGCGAAGGTTCAGGGGTCGACTCTTGAAAACTCAAGTGTCGACTCGGACAACATTGAAAAACAGAATTTGGGGAGTCGACTCGGAAACCCTTGAGTCGGCTCGGGAGCGATACAAAAATCAGAAAAATGTTCTGATAGACTTTAAAACTTGTCCCAAATAAATTTAAATATAAATTGACTTGAATACATTATTGCATGGATTCAAGACATGTTTCAAGAATTCATCGATTGAAAATAATGTAAAAATTCTTTTTGAAATCTTTTAAGCATATTGAAACTTCTTTTTCTAATAGATTCAAAACTCATTGAATTAACCATTGATAGTTCATTCTTTCAATTTGAATAAGCTCAAGGTTTTTGATAAATAAACATTGTTTCTTTAAGGTACTCATGGCTTTTGGAAATCATCAAAATCAATAAAGTTGGGGCAATTATGTTTCAATAATTTCTCAACAATCTCCCCCTTTTTGATGATGACAAAAACATTGAGTATATGCATTATAAAATTGAAAAATTTGTGATTCCAAAATCAACTTTTGTGTTCATGGAAAGGCCCCCTCAATGAGGTAGCTCCCCCTATGAACCTTAATTTTATAATTCATTCAAAATTTTTCAAATTCAAAAACTTAAGCAAATTTTCTTTATGAAATTCAATTATCTCTTCCCCTTATATGAAACATCTTAAATTCTCTCCCCCTTATTTAATTAGGGCAATTAAAAGCATCAAGATGATGCATATACGATTAAATCATATAAATCTCTCCCCCTTTTTTGTAATCAACAAAAAGGTTGAGATGCATCAGAGCATCAATTGATTAAATTCATTCGAATTCATTCAGCATCTAAGTTATCAATTGAGTATTGAGATATTCAAAATTATATCAAATTAAACATAAGCATTCAAGGATATTCAAAGGTACTCATAATTGAAATGAACATAACTTTTCTCATTACTTCAAAAGTATGTCAAATTACATCAAAATGTAACAGTAATGAAATTAAACTAACTTAAATTCATCAAAGTTCAAATACAGTCATATTAAAGCAAAACTTCCTAGATACAATCTAGTTCTAGAAATACAAACTATGATAAGTATCATCATTTGACACGCTTGAAAATATCTTTTAAGTGTCCAATCAGATATCATCCTTTTGTGATTTGTTAAAGTCATTCATAGTTACTTGTATCTGATCAACTGCAGCATCAATATCTCTTCTTAACTGATTAGTTCTATCAAGATACACATTGGATCCATCAGCTATCCCTTGAAGTCTTTCAAATATCTTCTTAAGCTCAGCATTGAGTGAATCCACATGGGTACCAACAGAAAATGAAAGTAAGTCAAGTCTTGAAATGATGTCTTCCTTTAATTCTCTAATATCTTCTCTCAATTGACCAATTCATCTTTTCTTTGATTATCAAATTCTGCAAACATAGCTCTAAGCTGACATAACTGCTCATCTGAAAATCTCACAGAGATGAAGTCTGAGGTGGAGGAGAATAATGCATGCTAGGAGACGGTCCAGCAACAGAAGGTCCAGCCTCGACCTCAGCTCTAATGTCTTCAACTCTGTCCTCCTCAGCTCTAACATCTTCTTGACCTTTTCTTATCCAACTTCCATTTCTTTCTTGAAGCCCATGCGGTGAATAGTGGCCAATGAATAGTAGTCAGTATGTCTCAAATTTCTCCTGGGCTCACTATCACTAACAATCCTTGGCTTCTGAATAATTGTGTCAAGATCATGCCATAGGGAAGACAGGATTTCCTCTTACTCCCACAATCAGCATATACCATAATATCATAATGGGTAGTTGATTGGCTTCCTGAAACTAACAGCATCCATAACAAAATATCCCTCTCAGAAACATAGTCAAACGGCCTGTCTTGGGAAAAGAATCCTGCTGCAGATGTTATGAAGCAATCTTAAGTTCCAATGGCAGTTGACTGGCAAAAACTTCTTCAAATCCCTCAAAATTTCTATTCAATAGTCTGGAGGGGTAAGTCCAATAATTTAGAGAGAATGATGGAGTGAATTCAAACCAATGCCTCTAACCTGCTGACCAAGCCATTGTCTCCTCTAGTCAAATTCTTATAAAACTCTTTAACTAAGCTGGGTAGTAGGACAGTCCAATGAACATATCTTTTCAAATCCCATTTCTCAACTGTGACCCTACAAGAATCCCTCATTCTCAAACAATCAAAATCAACTTCCTTCCTGTGTAAACTCTACTGCAAGGTGATCTACCTGAGGAGTAGTGGCAGTGGAGCAGGCGAGTCGTCCGAAGAGGAAGAAGGCGAAGAGTCCGGAGTCGGCTCGCGAACGGGTCGTCGCACGGTCTTCTTTCTTTTCATCCCGGCACCGCTACTACTAGCACCACGGGTTTTGGGGGCCATTGATCTGGAATGATTGTTTAAGGATTTTGGAAGATTTTGGAAGGTTTGGAGGGTTTTGGAGGGTTTTGAAGAGATTTGGAATGATTAGAATGATCCGTGGGTCGACTCGTGCCCTAATAAATCGACTTGGGACCACGTCGAGTCGACTCGCGCAAAGTGTGAGTCGGCTCGGGTAAGTCACAGAGCACGGACACGATCTCGAGTCGACTCGCTCAGAGGAGGGGTCGACTCCTGAGTTTCAGCAGAAACTCGAGTCGACTCCGATACTCTCGAGTCGGCTCCGAAACCATTTCAGAGAAAAAATTAAAATTTTTCAGAGTGTCCGAAATGAACCCGGATTTGATCTTTGAGTATGATTAAAAATCATGGATTTTGAGAGATCAAATTGATATGAGTTCTAGATAAAATTTCCTTAAGATTTTGAGAATTGAAAGAACTCTAGATATATTTCCTTAGAGGTTTCAAAATTTATTCAAAAGGGTTACAAATTCCTAACTCTCCTCTAAGATAACAAAATCTTTCTTCGCTTAAAGGTTTTGTAAAGATGTCAGCTAATTGTTCTTCAGTGTTTACATAATCTAAACAAATTTCATCATTAGCTACATGTTCCCTTATAAAATGATATCTAATTTCTATGTGTTTTGTCCTTGAGTGTTGAATTGGATTTTTAGTTAAATTGATTGCGCTAGTGTTATCACATCTTATGGGTGTTTTATCAAGTGTGATACCATAGTCTTCAAGTTGTCGCTTAATCCATAGGATTTGCGCACAGCAACTTCCAGCTGCTACATATTCAGCTTCAGTAGTTGATAATGCAACTGAATTTTGCTTTTTGCTAAACCATGTGATTAAGTTACTTCCTAAGAAATGGCATGCACCACTTGTGCTTTTTCTATCTAATTTACATCCAGCATAATCAGAATCTGAATATGCAATTAGGTTTAATGTGAGTCTCTAGAATACCATAAACCTACATTTTTAGTTCCATTTAGATATCTTAAAATTCTTTTAACAGCTATTAAATGTGATTCTTTAGGTTCAGATTGAAATCTAGCACATAAACATACTGAAAACATAATATCTGGTCTACTTGCTGTTAAATAAAGAAGGGATCCGATAATACCTCGATAATACTTTTGATCAACCTTTTTACCTTCTTCATCTTTGTCCAGCTTGCATGAAGGACTCATTGGAGTTCCGAGGGGTTTCATTGTTTCCATACCAAACTTTTTGAGTAGTTCTCTTGTGTATTTGGTTTGGTTGATAAAGATTCCCTCCTTGCATTGTTTGATCTGGAGTCCAAGGAAGAAGTTGAGTTCTCCCATCATGCTCATCTCGAATTCTCCCTGCATCAACTTTGCAAATTCTTGACAAAGAGAATCGTTAGTAGCACCAAAAATAATGTCATCTACGTATATTTGTACTACAAGTAAATCTTTACTTTTTCTTTTCAAAAACAAAGTTTTATCAACATTTCCTCTTGTAAAATCATTTTCTATTAAGAATTTACTTAACCTATCATACCAAGCTCTAGGTGCTTGTTTCAAACCATATAAAGCTTTGTGCAATTTAAAAACGTGATTTGAAAATTCGTGATCTTCAAAACCTGGTGGTTGTTCTACATAAACTTCTTCATTATAAATCCATTTAAAAATGCGCTTTTTACATCCATTTGAAATAAGTTAAAATTCATATGACATGCAAATGCAAGTAATAGCCTAATGGCTTCTAATCTAGCTACAGGTGCAAAGGTTTCATCAAAATCAATACCTTCCTCTTGATTATATCCTTTAGCAACCAATCTAGCTTTGTTTCTAATTACTATGCCATTTTCATCTAGTTTATTTCTAAAAACCCATTTTGATCCTATTACTGAATGATTTTTAGGTCTTTCAACTAAAGTCCAAACATTATTTCTAGTAAATTGATTTAGTTCTTCTTGCATTGCTAACATCCAATTATTATCTTTTTCAGCTTCTTCTATAGTTTTAGGTTCAATTTGTGATACAAATGCAAGATGATTACTAATATTTCTCATATATGATCTAGTTCTTATTCCTTGAGATGGATCGCCTATAATCAATTCCTTAGGATGACTATGAGCATATCTCCAGTCTCTTGGAAGATCTATATCATTATGATCAATATTGACATCATCGTCCTTATGTGAATCATCATCTTTAGCCTCTTGTTCATGATCAGAAGATACTTCAATATTAAGTTTTTCAAGATCTTTTTCAATTATGTTTGTATCTTCCTCATCATCAATCTTTTCAGATCCAGTTGCTAAAGATTCATCAAAAACTACATGTATGGATTCTTCAACTACTAAGGTTTTCTTGTTAAAGATTCTATATGCCTTACTAGTTGTTGAATAACCTAGAAAAATTCCTTCATCAGATTTAGCATCAAATTTTCCTAAGTTGTTTTTACCATTATTATGAATGAAACATTTACATCCAAATGCATGAAAGTATTTTATATTTGGTTTTCTTTCATTCCATAATTCATAAGGTGTTTTCTTTAATATTGGTCTTATTAAAGCTCTATTTAAGATGTAACATGCTGTGTTAATTGCTTCCGCCCAAAAATACTTTGGTAAGTTGCTTTCGCATAGCATGGTACGGGCCATGTCTTCTAGAGTCCTATTTTTTCTTTCAACTACACCATTTTGTTGTGGAGTCCTAGGGGCTGAAAAATTATGATTAATTCCATTTTCAGAACAAAAACTTTCAAATAAGTGATTTTCAAATTCTGTTCCATGATCACTTCTTAGAGATACTATAGTAGTGTTTTTCTCATTTGTGACTTTCTTGAAGAATTTCAGGAATATCGAGAAAGTCTCATCTTTGTGAGCTAAAAACATTACCCAAGTATATCTAGAATAATCATCTACAATCACTAGACCATATTTCTTTCCTCCTAGACTTGTGGTTCTAGTTGGTCCGAAAAGATCCATGTGAAGTAGCTCTAGTGCCCTAGAAGTTGAAACAATGTTTTTAGATTTGAAAGAACTTCTAGTTTGTTTTCCAAATTGACATGCATCACATATTTTATTATTTTCAAAATCTAATTTAGGTAATCCTTTAACTAAATCCATTTTAATTAGTTTTGAAATAAGGTGTGTGCTTGCATGACCTAATCTACGATGCCACAACCAACTAATTTCATTTATGTTAGCATTGTCAGCAATTAAGCAATGATACTCAGATAATTTTTCTAAGTCAACTAAGTAAACATTGCCATGTCTATAACCAGTAAATACAATGCTATCATCAATAGAATTAGTTACAGTGCAAATAGAAGATTTAAATGAAACATTAAAGTTTTATCACATAATTGGCTTATACTAATTAGATTATGCTTCAAACCATCAACATAAAGTACATTATCAATAAATATAGATGGAGTTATGCGAACTTTACCAAGGCCCATAATTTGACCTTTACCGTTATCGCCAAACGTCACAACTCCACCTTTCTTTTCTTCTAGGGTGATGAATTCATCTTTGTCACCCGTCATATGTCTTGAGCAGCCACTATCAAGGTACCACTTTTTCTTTGATCTTTTGGCTACAAGACATTCCTGCAATATAATCAAACTTTATGTTTAGGTACCCAAGCTTTCTTGGGTCCTTCATGGTTAGCAGCAACAAAAATTGTTCCTTTCGGAACCCATATTTTCTTAGCTTTAACATTTAACTTGTTGTTATTATTTAACGTTTTGCATTCAAATGATTTATGACCTTTTTCATTACATTTAAAACAAGTTATATTACTTTGGTTGGCTTTTACAAAAATATTCTTTAAAGATTTTTGTTTCCTTAATGTGTTATATCCTAAACCAGCTTTGTCAAAAACAGCTTTTTGACTATCTAAGATCATGTTAAGTTTAGTTGAACTTAAGGTGAATTTCTCAACAATGTCTTTATATTTTTAACATCTTTCTTAAGAGAGTCATTTCTTTAACTTGCTGTTCTTTTTCTAAAGCTAAAGTTTCTAATTGATCTTTTAAATCTTTTGTTGAGTTTTTAGTTTCAGATTTTAACAAATCTATTTCTTGATTAAGATTATCTCTTTCTTTGCTAAGTTCTTCTTTTTCATTAGTTAAGTTCTTAACTTCTAAAGCTAATTCATTTTTACTTTTAGCTAAGCTAATATTGTCATTTTTCAAAAACTTATACTTCTTTTTCAAGGATTTAAAATCAATCATAAGTTCATTGAAAGCCTCAAACATTTCATCAAATGTAAAGTCATCATTTGAGTTTTCAGAACTTACCTCATTGTCGTTGTCGTCGTCGTTGGCCATGAAGCAGATATTGGCAACTTCCTTTTGTTCTTCTTCTTCCGACGAGGAAGATTCATCAGACCATGTTGCCATGTATGCTTTCTTCTTTTTCTTGTAGGCCTTTTTCAGCAAAGGACAATCATATCTAAAGTGCCCTGGCTTTTTGCACTCATAACATACTAAGGGCTCTTTTTCTTTTTCTTTCTCCTTGTCCTTTTTCTTATCCTTTTCTCCATCAATTCTTGCTCCAAATTTCTTTTTATGGAAGGGCCTTTTTCTCATAAACTTTCTGAATTTTTTGGCCAAGAGAGCAGTTTCCTCATCATCTTCATCATTACTTTCACTGCTGCTCTCTTCCATTTCTGCAGTCTTGAGGGCAAGTGTTTTCTTTCTTTTTGTTTCCTCCTCAACATGCTGCTTCATTGTTAACTCGTGGGTCATTAAGGATCCTAGAAGCTCCTCTAAAGGTAATGCATTGAGGTCCTTTGCTTCTTGGATAGCAGTGACTTTCGCTTCCCACGATCTTGGTAGTGACCTAAGAATTTTGCGCACAAGATCAGCATTAGAATAAATTCTACCAAGACTTTTAAACCATTCACAATATCAGTGAATCTAGTGAACATGCATGTGATGGTTTCAGTTTGTTCCATTGTAAACAATTCATATTTATGAACCAAAATGTTTATTTTTGATTCCTTAACTTGGTTTGTTCCTTCATGTGTTATTTCCAACCTATCCCAAATTTCTTTTGCGGAATTACAAGTTGAGATTCGGTTGAATTCATTTGAGTCTAAGGAACAATATAAAATATTAATGGCTTTAGCATTTAATTGAGCCATTCTCCTATCATTATCATTCCAATCCCTTTCGGGCTTAGGAACAAGAGTGCCATCAATAAGTGTGTGGGTGTACTAGGTCCATTAGTTATTACTCCCCACAATTCATAGTCAGAAGCTTGAATGAATATTCTCATTCTAGCTTTCCAATATGAATAGTTGGTTCCATTAAATAAAGGAGGTCGATTCGTAGAATGACCTTCAGCAAAACATGAACCACTTTGTGTTGCCATAAGGATCTTTAGCCCTTGATCGTGAGATCAAATTCTAAATGAGCACTTGCTCTGATACCAATTGTTGGCCCAGATGGCAACCCAAGAGGGGGGGGGTGAATTGGGTTCTTAAAAATTTAAGACTTTTTAACTTTAGTTGATTAGTTAGCAAGATGTGCAAGTGAGAGGCTAACTTTAATCAATACACAAGCAAATAATAAAGAGATAGAGAGAGAGAAAATATAGCACGGCAAACACAAGATAATTTTATAGTGGTTCGGTGCAACCAACACCTACGTCCACTCCCAAGATTCACTTGGGTCCACACTATAATCTCTCTAGATTACAGCCGAGTTGTTTTCAAGCTCACAACTCAAACTTGTTGTTTTCCGGGATCACAACGAACCCAGCTGGTTTTAACTCGGGCTTACCAGCACAAAACCCTACACGTTGTTTTTCACGGGCTCACAACTAACCCAACACAAGCACTCCGGCTTGCAACGAGGTATAATAACCTCCACTGATTCAATCCACTGATTGAATCAGCAAACAAAAAATAAGAGTTTAAATATAGAAATGCTCCCCTTGAGCAAATATACAAATAAAGTATAAAAAGGGTTAGAAAAGCCTGATAAGATTGCAGATGGTAGTGGCTTTGGCTTTCTTCCTTCTTCTCTTTAACTCCTCTTGAAGTGTTGAATCACGCCTCAGCAAGATTCTTGACCGTTGAAAACTTTGGAGTTGAGATGAAGCTTTTTCTCCTTTTGTTGAAAAAATCCTTCGATTTGACTTTGAAAAGCTTTGGATTTTCTTTTGACTCTTGTGGATTGATGATCTGGAGCAGACGAAACTTCCTCTTGATTTCACTCCTTTTGAATCACTCTATTTTGAGCTAGAAGATTTTTCCAATAAAGCTCTGTTTTTCCCTCTTTTCAAAGATATTCTTTTCTCTCTTTTTTTTTTCTTTGATTTTTGATTTGAAAAGAGCTCCTCTATTTATAGATTCTGCAAAATATATCCGTTAGAGACAAGAAAAATAGCCGTTATTCAAAATCTTACCGTTGGGCTGATGTGTCATCGTTAAAAATCGCGCCCAGATTCGCGGAGTCGACTCGAGCTTTGTGGGAGTCGGCTCGAAGTCGATTCCAGAAACACCTAACTTTCAAGGGTCGACTCGAGATATGCGGGGAGTCGACTCGAGAAGTGCTCAAAAATGAGCCTCTGCCGTCTGAGTCGAGTCGGCTCGCACAGTCCAGAGTCGGCTCGCGAAGGTTCAGGGGTCGACTCTTGAAAACTCAAGTGTCGACTCGGACAACATTGAAAAACAGAATTTGGGGAGTCGACTCGGAAACCCTTGAGTCGGCTCGGGAGCGATACAAAAATCAGAAAAATGTTCTGATAGACTTTAAAACTTGTCCCAAATAAATTTAAATATAAATTGACTTGAATACATTAAATATGACATTACATGGATTCAAGACATGTTTCAAGAATTCATCGATTGAAATAATGTAAA
Organism: Calamus simplicifolius; assembly: GCA_900491605.1. Lineage (NCBI taxonomy): Eukaryota > Viridiplantae > Streptophyta > Magnoliopsida > Arecales > Arecaceae > Calamus > Calamus simplicifolius. The sequence continues at coordinate 620,083 of UESW01003897.1, forward strand.
AATTCCTTTTTGAAATCTTTAAGCATAGAGCTTGAAACTTCTTTTTCAAATAGATTCAAAACTCATTGAATTAACCATTGATAGTTCATTCTTTCAATTTGAATAAGCTCAAGGTTTTTGATAAATAAACTCATTGTTTCCTTTAAAATACTCATGGCTTTTGGAAATCATCAAAATCAATAAAGTTGGGGTAAATACAATTTCCCAAATTTCTCAATAAAGTGATTCCCCATCATGTCAAGCCTCCCACCATCGAGCCATACCATGGATCAATTGATCCTGACGACCACTTGAACAGCTTCAGATCCATCATGATGTTCCATGGAGCATCGGATGTGATCCTGTGCCGAGCCTTTCCCTCCACTCTTAGGGGATCTGCCCGAACCTAGTTTAATAGCTTGAAGCCAGGTTCCATTGATTCTTTCGATGAGCTGAGTTATCTACTCATCAACCAGTTCGTCAGCAGCCATTGCCAGTAATGAAGATCTGATTCCCTCTCTGAAGTCAAGCAGAGAGAGGGGAATCTTTGAAGAATTAACTTGGTCATTTCAATACGGCCCTCCTGGAGGTCGACCATCTCAATCACGAGGTGGCCATGTCTGCCTTAGCTGGAGAGTGTCGAAGGAAGGGGATTTCCACTTGGCTCTAGAGGTTAACTATCCGAAGAGCCTTTCAGACATGATGTCCCTGGCGGATAAGTATGCCAGGGTTGAAGAATCGAGAAGGTCAGCCCGAGCCGAGCAACTGAAGAAGAAGGAGGCAAAGGGCTCGGACAAGTATCGAGCCTACCGCCATGCAAGCCCACCTCGCCCCAGAGAACTCCTCCATCGCCACCTTGGGACCGAACCCGGAGCCCGTCTCAAAGGTTCGACCGCTACACTCCTCTCACCGCGCCAAGAGCATAAATCCTGATGGAGTTGAGCGTCATATTCCTCGACCTCCTCCTCTCCGAGGCAATGCAACTCAGAGGGACGTATCCAAATACTGTCACTTCCACCGGATCACGGGCATGACATCGAGGACTATTGGCAGCTCCAAAATGAGATTGAGCGATTGATCCGACGGGGCAGACTGGACCGATTCAGAGGACCCCCTGAGCCAAACAATGAAGGGGATCACCAGCCCGAGCCTCGCTAGCTTCCACCACCAAATCCTCCGATTATCGGCAATGTTAATGTGATAGCGGCGGCTGGCTCCCCATCATCTTGGCTAGGCAAGGAAGAAAACCTGCCAAAGAAGGCTCGGATTGATGAGCTCACTTTTCTAATGAAGATTTTCGGGAGGTACAGTACCCCCATGATAATGCTCTGGTTGTATCCCTAAACATGAACAACTATGATGTACATCGCATTTTAATTGATAGTGGAAGCTTTGTTAATATTTTGTATTTTGACGCCTTTGTGAGATTGAAATTTCAGATGGAAAACCTTCAGGCCGTATAATCCACCCTGGTAGGTTTTACGGAAGACTTCATAATCCTCGAGGGAGTTATTACTTTAACAGTCTAAGCCAGCACTAGACCCCGCGTAGCTACTGCGCTTATGGATTTTCTTATGACCAAGCTTCGGTCTCCTTACAATGCCATCCTCAGTAGGCAGGGACAAGTATCTCTCAAAGCCATCATTTCCATTCCCTATCTCGCCATGAAGTTCCCCATCGAATGGGGAGTGGGAGTTGTTCGAGGAAGTTAAATTATAGCTCGACATTGCTTGTCACTGACCTTCAATCCAGAAGCCCGAGGTTGACGGGCTGGATGCTCAGGAAGATTTTGCCGAGCAACGAGGAGATCCAGCCAAAGAATTGAAGAAAGTGCCACTTGACAAAGCTCAGCCTGACCAACCATAAAGGTTGGGTCACAACTGAAGGGAAAGCTTTGGCAAGACTTGGTCGAATTCCATTGGAAGATGCTGATGTCTTCGCCTGGTCCGCGTCGGACATGCCCGGGATAAACCCGGATGTCCTCGTCCACCGCCTTAGCATGGACGAAGCATTTTGGCTGATTAAGCAGAAGAAAAGAAGCTTTGCCCCCGAGCGCCAAAAAGCTATCGAAGAGGAGGTGGACAAACTCATTAAAGCCAACTTCATTCGGGAAGTCAATTATGCCGACTGGCTGGCAAATGTAGTTATGGTAAAAAAATCAAATGGCAAATGAGGATCTGCATCGACTTTACCGACCTCAACAAGGCTTGCCCAAAAGACAACTTTCCTCTTTCTCGGATCGATCAGCTCGTGGATTCAACTTCGGGCCACCAAATGTTGACTTTCATGGATGCCTATGTAGGCTACAACCAGATTTTGAATGGCACCCGAGGATGAGGAAAAAACTGCCTTCATCACCAATTGAGGTATTTATTGTTACGAGTCATGTCTTTTGGTTTAAAAAATGCAGGTGCTACCTACCAAAGGCTGGTCAATAAAGTCTTTAAGAAGCAAATCGGCCGAAATATGAAGGTATATGTTGATGATATGCTGGTAAAGAGCAAGGAGGCATCCCAACATGTTGAGGATCTCACAGAAAGCTTCGCGACACTTCGAAAGTATCAAATGAAGCTCAACCCAACCAAATATGCTTTCGGGGTTAACTCCAGAAAGTTATTGGGCTTCATGGTCTCTCAGCAAGGCATTGAAGCGAATCCACAGAAGATCCAAGCCTTGCGGCAGATGGCCCCTTCGGGGTCGATCAAAGATGTGCAATGTCTTACGGGAGGATAGCGACCCTTAGCCGCTTCATTGCTCGGTCGACCGAAAGGTGCCTTCCCTTCTTCAAAGCACTTCGGTCGGCCAAAAATTTCCAATGGACCCCAAACTGCCAGAAGTCCTTTGAAGATCTCAAGAAATACCTCGGCTTGCCACCTCTCCTTAGCAGTCCGAAGCTAGAGGAAAGCTGAGTTTATACTTGGTGGTCTCTGAGAATGCTATTGGCTTTGTGCTGATCAGAGAGGAAGACAAAGTCCAAAAGCCAGTTTATTATGTCAGCAAATTTCTTAAAATGTTGAAATGAGGTACACTCGAGTCGAGAAGATGATTCTGGCCTTGGTAACATCGGTCCTAAAGCTGTGACCATATTTTCAAGCACACACCGTCGCAGTCTTGACCGACCAACCCATTAAGTCAATTATCCATCACCCAGAAGCATCGGGAAGAATGACCAAATGGGCTATTAAGCTGAGTGAACATGACATTCAGTATCAGCCTCGTCTAGCCATTAAAGCCCAGGTCCTGGCAGATTTCCTCTTTGAATGCACCATACCTGAGGATGGTTCTGCTTCGGACGCCCCTGAACAATCAAAGCCCATGCCCCATGGTTACTCCATGCTGATGAATCCTCCAGTGCAAGTGGTTCTCGTGCCGGTCTAGTCCTCACTAGTCCGAAGGGGGTAACTTTCGAATATGGCATCCGCTTCTCCTTCCCAACTTCAAACAATGAAGCAAAGTATGAAGCCCTGCTTGCCGGACTCCACATCGCCCGCGAGCTCAAAGTCGAAAAGCTAAATTCCAACACTGACTCTCAGTTGGTGGTAGGCCAGGTGCAAGGAGAATTCGAGGCTCGAGAGCCGAATATGATTCGGTATCTACAAAAGGTGCGTGATCTATCATCCTACTTTGCTGAATTTAAAATTATTCAAATCCAAGGGCTGAAAATGCGTGCGCCGACCTTTTGTCCCGCCTGGCGACTACGGACAAGATGGACCTCGAGCGAAGGTTCCACTTGGAAGTCCTAGAGAAATATAGCATTGCCAATGCTAATCAGATGATGCAGGTCGACATTGAACCATCTTGGATAGATCCCATACATAAATATCTCAAAGAAGGGCTGCTACCCACTGATAGAAAAGAAGCAAGAAAGCTAAAAATGCAATCATCTCATTATGTTTTAATTGATGATCGGCTGTATAAGCGATCCTTCTCTATGCCATTACTCAAATGCCTCCGACCGTCAGAGGCTAATTATGCTCTTCGAAAGGTTCATGAAGACATCTGTCTTTACCATCTTGGCGGCCGAGCTCTATGCCACAAAGTACTATGCCAAGGGTATTATTGGCCAATGATGCAGAGAGATGTTGATGACCTTGTCCGAGCCTGTGATTCATACCAGCGATACTCAAATGTCCAAATGCTCCCCTCTGCTCACCTAACTCCTATACCATCCCCCTGGCCTTTCGCCAAGTGGAGGATGGATATCCTCGGTCCTTTCCCCCTCGCAATGAGACAACGGAAGTTCTTGTTTATCGTGATCGACTATTTCACCAAGTAGGTCGAAGCCGAGGCAGTCGCTCAGATAACCGAAGCTCGGGCTAAGGACTTTGTATGGAGGTCTATCATTTGCCGTTTCGGCCTTCCCCACACCATCATCATCGACAATGAAAAATAATTTGATAATCATAAATTCCAAGAATTCTGCAAGGATCACAACATTCTTCATCGCCTGACATTGGTCGAACATCCTCAAGCCAATGGGGAGGCCGAGGTAACTAACCGAACTCTTCTGCAGGGAATTAAAGCTCGGCTCAACCGGGCATGAGGCAAATGGGTAGAAGAGCTCTACCATGTGTTATGGGCCTATCGAACTATTGTAAAGATATCCACAGCCAAACTCCATTTAAGATGGCTTTTGGTACGGAAGTTGTCATCCCTGTGGAGGTCAGGCTCCCCTCCCCTCGCATGGAAGGCTATTTGGAGGAATCCAATGATGAGCAACTCCGAACAAATCTTGATTTAATAGAAGAAGTCAGGGAGAAGGCCCGAATCTGAATGGCCGCCTACCAACAAAGGATAGCCCGTTATCACTCCGCCAAAGTCAAAGGAAAGTCTTTCCTCCCGAGCGATCTGGTACTTCGAAGGCATCCATGTCAAAGCCACTGGAGGAAGGAAAACTGTCCCCAAATTGGGAGGATCCCTATCAAGTTGCGGAGGTTATCAGGCCTGGCACCTACAAACTCCAAGATTTGAATGGAAAATCTATCTCCTGGATGTGGAATTCGGATAATCTCCGCATCTATCATCAGTAAGAGTACGTCTTCACTAAACTTACTCTGTTCATTGCGTTAAATTTGACTTTCAAAGGTTTGCAAAGTTTTTGTTTCGATTACTTTTCCCTGAAAACTGCAATAAGAAGCAGGTCTCGCTACATAATCTTTTGAAGCCTTGGCAGGGCCGAGTGATCTTCGTACCTTAGCCGCGCTAAGTAAAATATAATCTTTTTGAAGCCTCGGTAGAGCCGAGAGATCTTTGTACCTTGGCCGCACCAAGTAAAATATAATATTTTTGAAGCCTCGCCAAGGCCGAGTAATCTCCATACCTTTGCCACGCCAAGTAAAATATAATCCTTTTAAAGCCTCGGCAGGGCCGAGTGATCTCCATACCATGGCCGCGCCAAGTAAAATATAATCTTTTTGAAGCCTCGGTAGGGCCGAGTGATCTCCGTACCTTGGCCGCACCAAGTAAAATATAATCTTTTGAATCCTCAGCAGGGCCGAGTGATCTCCGTACCTTGGCCGCGCCAAGTAAAATATAATCTTTTTGAAGCCTCGGTAGGGCCGAGTGATCTCCATACCTTGGCCGCGCCAAGTAAAATATAATCTTTTTGAAGCCTGGCAGGGCTGAGTGATCTTCGTACCTTGGCCGCGCCAAGTAAAATATAATCTTTTTGAATCCTCGGCAAGGCCGAGTGATCTCCATACCTTGACCGTGCCAACTAAAATATAATCTTTTTGAATCCTCAGCAGGGCCGAGTGATCTCCGTACCTTGGCCGCATCAAGTAAAATATAATCTTTTTGAATCCTCGGCAGGGCCGAGTGATCTCCGTACCTTGGCCGCACCAAGTAAAATATAATCTTTTTGAATCCTTGATAGGGCCGAGTGATCTCCGTACCTTGTCCACCCCAAGTAAAATATAATCTTTGAAGCCTCAGCCAAGCCAAGTGATGTCTCCATACCTTGGCAGCGCCAAGTAAAATATAATCTTTTTGAATCCTTGGCAAGGTCGAGTGATCTCCATACCTTAGCCGCACCGAGTAAAATATACTTTGCAAACCTTGGCAGGGCCGAGAGACCTTCGTACCTTGGCCACGCCAAGTAAAATATAATCTTTGAAGCCTCAGCAAAGCCGAGTGATGTTTTCGTACCTTGGTCGTGCCAAGTAAAATATAATCTTTTTGAATCCTCGGTAGGGCTGAGTGATTTCCGTACCTTGGCCGCGCCAAGTAAAATATACTTTGCAAACCTCGGCAGGGCCAAGAGACATTCGTACCTTGGCCGTGCCAAGTAAAATATAATCATTGAAGCCTCGGCCAAGCTGAGTGATGTCTCCGTACCTTGGCCGTGCCAAGTAAAATATAATCTTTTTTGTTGGCCCAGATGACAACCCAAGAGGGGGGGTGAATTGGGTTCTTTAAAAAATTTAGCCTCTTGAAAAATTGTTTGCTTAAGATGAATGAAAATAAATGCAATGTAAATATAAAGTACAGCGAATAAAACAGAGATAGAGATAGAGACAATGGAAGCACGGCAAACACAAAGATTTTATAGTGGTTCGGTGTATCCAACACCTACGTCCACTCCCAAGATCCTACTTGGGTCCACACTATAATCTCCTCGATTACAGCCGAGTTGTTTTACAAGTTCACAACTCAAACTTGTTGTTTTACCCGGGATCACAACGAACCCAGCCGGTTTTTCGGGCTCACCAGCACACAACCCAAGACTCAAGCAAAACTAGCTTGACCCGAGGTTAACAACCTCCACTAGTTCAATCCCCTTTGATTGAACTAGGCACAAACAAGAATAAGAATGTTTTACAAATTTTCACAGCTCCTTAATGAGCAAATATTCAAAGAAAAGTAAATAGGTTTAGAAAAGCCTGGTTTGAAGTTGTTTGGCTTTGAGCTTTTCTTCTTTTCTTCTTTTCCTCTTCTCCTTGCTGGGTTGAATCAAGCCTCAGCTCCGATTCCTCACAGTAGATGCAGTTGAGAAGATTGAAAAGTTGGTCTCTTTCTTCTAGTTGAGAATCCTCCGATTTTTCGCTATTTGAACGGCTTGGATTCTTCTTTGAGCTTTGTGGAGTGGAAGGTTTTGAATTTGAAAACTCCTCTCTTGGATATAAGGCTCAGACTTTTCGGATTTTGATTTTTGATTTTTTCTATCCGTTTCTCTCTCTCTTTTTTTCTATTTTCAAACGGTTGTTTTTCCCCTTTTTATAGATTTTCTTTTGATTCATTTTTGGGTGGAAATCTAGCCGTTGGAGTGTACCTGGAAGGATTTTCCATTCATAAAAAATAGCCGTTAGATGTCAGAAATCAAAAATATTACCGTTAGAGCTGATCTGGCATTTTTGATTTTTCGTCCAGGTGGGTTGGAGTCGGCTCCAGCTTTTCAGGTGTCGGCTCCGAATCGTTTTTCCATAAATAGTAAAATCTGAGTTCGTCGTGGAGTCGGCTCCGCAAAAGTAAGTGTCGGCTCGCCGTCGTCAGGTGTCGGCTCCCGAATACTGTAGGTGTCGGCTCCAGGATGCTCAGAAAATCAACGTTCTGTCCCTGCATCGGAGTCGGCTCCAGACACAGTAAGTGTCGACTCCGAAACCTTAGGTGTCGGCTCCGAAACTCTAGGTGTCGGCTCCAGGTTGTATCAAAAATCAGATTAAAATTGAATTGGCCATGGGGTCGGCTCCAGACTTTCTAGGTGTCGACTCCAAGCTCTGAAACTTTGAAATCTCTGATTTGTATTTGATTCAAAATTCATTTCTTAATTCCTTTAAATTGATCAAATAAATTTAAGTCCTGAAACACTTATAAAATCCATTAGTAATCAAATAAATATACTCAATTCCTTTATTAATCATCAAAATCAATGAATGGATCAACAATCTCCCCCTTTTTGATGATTATAAAAACATTGAGTATATGCATAGAATTCTTAAATTAAAGAGAATATCAAGGAAGTGATCTTTACGAGTAAGCTCCCCCTGAATAAGGTAGCTTCTCTTATGAAGTTCAAATTCAAATTATTCTTCCTCTTACTTTACACATTTGGTACTTAAGATTTCTTTGTGCATAGACAATTCAATTTGATTATTAATCCATCAATAACTCAATATCATATTAATCAATTAACATTCCAATGCAATTAACAACTATAATTCTTTCCATATAATTTTCTCCCTCTTAATGCATATACAATCCTAATTCTCTCCCCCTTTTTTGTAATCAACAAAAAGGTAAAGAATATTTTACTGCATCAAAAGATAATTGCATCAAAAAGATAATCAAAAGTCAAATATTACATAAAAACTTTTCATTCATTAACATAAGCTTCACTACATCAACATATTGTCAAGTATTACATAATTCTCTCCCTCTTTAAACTTCATTATATTAACTTCATTACATCAAAATGTAAACAACATTTCAACAAGATTGAACATACATACATCAAAAGTTCTTTCTAACTATTCTTGTTAAATGGTCTACTATATTTTCATTCCATCACATTGAAGTCTAACATAATCTTTTAGTCTCTCATCCAAAATGTGCAAGCTGTTGTGATTTTGTCTTGAAGTTCGGCGTTGCACTTTGAATAAGTTTCACCATCTCCACAAATCTCTTTAAGCTCTTCAAAGATGTTCTTCAAATCACCATTTAAAGATTCTGCGGAGGAGTTGAGAGTTGATTCAATCTTTGCAATCCGATCATCAAGGGAGTAAAGTGATTCTTTTAAATTCATAAATTTACTGTCAAACTCATCCTTCTGAGCTGCAAACAAACTTTTTAATTGCTCCATTTGAAGGTCTGAGAATCCAGTCGAAGAAGTGGATGGTTGATCATAAACTTGTGCAGGTGCAGGAGCAGGAACAGGAGCAGAAATGGGACTCCTAGGCTGTGGAGAAGGAACCCTAAATGATGGTCCAGCCTCGCAAGGCTCAGAAACTCTCGGCATAGGGGCTCTTTCATCTAGGTGTCCTTTCCTATCCCATTGACCATTCACCTTGACAAAACCCATCCGATGCAATGTAGCTAAGCTATAGTAATCTGTGTGCCTTAGGTTCTTGGAAAGTTCATTCTCTTGAATTAACCCCTTGGCTCTTGAATACCATAGTTAGTACCATTCCATACGGTAGGGATGATCTCCTTTTCCCTCCAGCTTCTGCCATATAAAAAATCATCATTGCTGCCAGATTGATCGGCTGCCCAGTTAGAACACTGTCCATAACACAATGTCTCGCTCCGAGACATACTCAAACCGACCAGTCTTTGGAAACAAGATCCTACTGCATATATTGTGTAATAATCTCAATTCTAGGGGTAGTTGATTGGCTCTAATTTCTTCAAACTCTGTTACATCCCTTCCTAACATCCTTGAAAGGGCTGCTGACCTATCACTATGCATGTCAGCTGCTAAACCAGTGATCGGGATGCTGAGGAGGTTTCCGAGCTTTTGAAAGGTGAGATGAATCCTTTTCCCTTTAACATTGCTTACTAAACCTCCATCCCTCTAGCCAAATTGAAATAGAATTCTTTTACTAGGGCTGGATAGGTAGGAACATCAAGAGAACACAGCTTATCCCAGCCCATTTCCTTCAATTGTCTCCCGATTGAAAAACCTTCGGATTCAAATAGGTCAAAATCAACTTTTCTACCCATTGTGATGACTCTATCAGCTAGGGTATCTACCTTTGTGGAAGATGTGTTGGGATTGTCAGAATCTGGACGAATCGCTGCTTGGAGTCGGCTCACGAACGGGACGACGTGCGGACCGCTTTCCCGTAGTTACCGGCGCTCCAACCACTGATTCTCTCCTTTTGGGTGCCATTTGATCTTTGGAAAGGTTCGATTTGGATGGAATTAGAGATGGGGAAGTTTTGGAAAATTTTGGAAGAGTTTGGTTAGGATTTGAGAAAGTGATGAAGTGACGAGGTGTCGACTCTGCCCTAATAAATCAATTTTGATTCCCAGGTGTCGACTCCCGCAAAGTCGGGTGTCGACTCCAAATCGCTAACACAGTCAGCGCTCGAACTGGAGTCGGCTCCGAATTCACAGGTGTCGGCTCCAAGGTCAGGGACCGAGAGCGACACAGTCAGAGGTGTCGACTCCTCATTCTGAGGTGTCGACTCCAAAGACAGTTTCAGCAAAAATATATGAGATTCAAATGACTGAAACTCGTCAAAATAAATTTTATAAAATTTTGATAAAATTTTGGAGTATTAAGGATCAAATAGCTCAAATGACTAGATAATTTGTCCTTAAAATAGTGAAGGGAATATCAAGAAATTGATAGAAATTTAGATTCTCATTCCTTAATGTATCAAAATCAATCCATAGGGTCACATATCCCTAATTCACCTCTAAGATAACAAAATCTCTCTTCACTCAAAGGTTTTGTAAATATGTCAGCTAATTGTTCCTCTGTATTAACATATTCAAGACAAATTTCATTATTAGCTACATGTTCTCTTATAAATGATATCTAATTTCAATGTGTTTTGTTCTTGAATGTTGAATTGGATTTTTAGTTAGATTTATTGCACTCGTGTTATCACATCTAATTGGTGTTTTATCAAGGGTTATGCCATAATCTTCAAGTTGTCTCTTAATCCAAAGGATTTGAGCACAGCAACTTCCAGCTGCAACATATTCTGCTTCAGCAGTAGATAATGCAACCGAATTTTGCTTTTTGCTAAACCAAGAGATTAAGTTACATCCTAAGAATTGACATGCACCACTTGTGCTTTTTCTATCCAATTTACATCCAGCATAGTCAGAATCAGAATATGCAATTAAATTTAAGGTTGAGTCTCTAGAGTACCATAAACCTACATTTTTAGTTCCACTTAAATATCTTAAATTCTTTTTACAGCAATTAAGTGAGATTCTTTAGGTTCAGATTGAAATCTAGCACATAGACATACTGCAAACATAATATCTGGTCTACTAGCTTAAGTAAAGAAGAGATCCAATCATACCTCTGTAATGTTTTTGATCTACTTTCTTACCATCTTCATCTTTGTCCAATTTGCACGAAGGACTCATAGGTGTCCCAAGTGGTTTGATTGACTCCATTCCAAATTTCTTGAGCAGTTCTTTTGTGTATTTGGCTTGATTGATGAAGATTCCTTCTTTGCTTTGTTTGATTTGAAGTCCTAGGAAGAAGTTGAGTTCTCCCATCATACTCATTTCAAACTCACCCTGCATTAACTTAGCAAATTCTTGACATAACAATTGTTAGTAGCACCGAAAATAATCATCAACATATATTTGTACTACTAATAAATCTTTGTCTTTTGTTTTCAAAAATAGTGTTTTATCACATTTCCTCTTACAAAATCATTTTCAATCAGAAATTTACTTAATCTTTCATACCAAGCCCTAGGTGCTTGTTTCAAACCGTATAGTGCTTTGTGTAATTTAAAAACATGATTTGGAAATTCATGATCTTCAAATCCCGGTGGTTGTTCAACAAAAACTTCTTCATTTATAAATCCATTTAAAAATGCTTTTAACATCCATTTGAAATAAATTGATATGCATATGACATGCAAATGCAAGTAACAATCTAATTGCTTCAAGTCTAGCTACAGGTGCAAAAGTTTCATCAAAATCAATTCCTTCTTCTTGATTATATCCTTTTGCAACTAATCTAGCTTTGTTTCTAATTACTATGCCATTTTCGTCTAATTTATTTCTAAATACCCATTTTGATCCTATTACAGAATGATCTTTAGGTCTATCTACAATGTCCAAACATTATTTCTAGTAAATTGATTTAATTCTTCTTGCATGGCTAACATCCAATTATTATCTTTTTCAGCTTCTTCAATAGTTTTTGGTTCAATTTGAGATACAAATGCAAGATGATTATTGATGTTTCTCATTGATGATCTAGTTCTTACTCCTTGAGATGGATCACCTATAATTAATTCTCTTGGATGACCATAGGCATATCTCCAATCTCTAGGTAGATCTATATCATTATGATTTGCATCAACAACATCAACACTAGGAGAATCATTATCTTTAGCTTCTTGTTCATGATCTGAAGATACATCTATATTTAATTTTTCAATGTCTCTTTCTAGAATGTTTGTATCTTCCTCATCATCAATCTTTTTAGAACTTGATGCTAAAGATTCATCAAAATTACATGAATAGATTCTTCTACAATTAAGTTTCTCTTGTTAAATACTCTATAGGCTTTACTAGATGTTGAATATCCTAAGAAATGCCTTCATCAGATTTTGCATCAAATTTTCCTAGATTATCTTTGCCATTATTATGAATGAAACACTTACAACCAAATGCATGAAAGTAACTTATGTTTGGTTTTCTATTATTCCATAGTTCATAAGGTGTTTTCTTAATGATTGGCCTAATTAAAGCTCTATTAAGAATGTAGCATGCCGTGTTTATAGCTTCTGCCCAAAAGTATTTTGGTAAGTTGCTTTCACATAGCATGGTACGGGCCATGTCTTCTAGGGTTCTATTTTTTCTTTCAACTACTCCATTTTGTTGCGGTGTTCTAGGTGCAGAAAAATTATGATGATGCCATTTTCTATGCAAAAATTTTCAAATAAATGATTTTCAAATTCAGTGCCATGATCACTTCTTAGAGACACTATGGTGTTGTTTTTCTCATTTGTGACCTTCTTGAAGAATTTCAAAAATAATGGAAAGGTCTCATCCTTATGAGCTAAAAATACCCAAGTGTATCTAGAGTAATCATCTACAATCACAAGACCATATTTCTTTCCTCCTAGACTTGTGGTTCTAGTAGGTCCAAAAAGATCCATGTGAAGTAGTTCAAGTGGCCTAGAAGTGGAAACAATATTTTTAGTTTTGAAAGAATTTCTAGTTTGTTTTCCAAATTGACATGCATCACAAATTTTATTATTTTCAAAATCTAATTGTGGAAGTCCTTTTACTAAATCCATTCTAATTAATTTTGAAATAAGGTGTGTGCTTGCATGACCTAATCTACGATGCCACAACCAACCAATCTCATTTATATTAGCATTATTAGCAACTAAGCAATGATTACTAGTAGACAAATTGTCTAAATCAATCAAGTATACATTGCCATTTCTATTTCCAATAAAAACAATGCTATTATCAATGGGATTAGAAACTGTGCATATAGAAGATTCAAATGATACTTTAAAACCTTTATCACATAATTGACTAATGCTAATTAAATTATGTTTCAAACCATTAACATATAAGACATTTTCAATATATGTGGAGGGAGTTATTTGAATGTTACCAAACCCCAAGATTTGGCCTTTGCCATTGTCACCAAATGTAACTACTCCTCCTCTTTTGCTTTCAAGGGTGATGAATTGATCCTTGTCACCCGTCATGTGCCTTGAGCAGCCGCTATCGAGATACCACTTTCTCTTTGATCTTTTGGCCGCAAGACACTCCTGCAAAAATAATTAAGTCTTATATTTAGGTACCCAAGCTTTCTTGGGTCCTTCATGGTTAGTAGCATAAAAATTGTTCCTTTGGGAACCCAAATTTTCTTTCCTTTACTATTTATCTTCTTATCTATTTTCTTAAAATTGCATTCAAAAACTTTGTGTCCCTTCTTGTTACAGTAATGACATGTAACATTATCTCTTTTGTTCTTTCTAAAAAAGTTTTTGACAAATTTTTGTTTCAAATTAGGTCTATATCCTAAACCAGCCTTATCATATATAGCTCTTTGATTACTTAACAATAAATTAAGTTTTTCTGAACTATAAGTGAATTTATCAACAATACTTTTATATTTATCAACTTCCTTCTTTAGTTTATCATTTTCATTAGAAATTGATTCTTTTTCTTTAGTCAAATTTTTTTCAGATTTCAGCACTTTAGTTTCATTATTAAGATTTTCTTTTTCTTCAATCAAAGTTAAATTTTCATTTTTCAAAAACTTATATTTCTTTTTCAAAATTTTGAAATCACCAACAGTTCATTAAAAGCATCAAATAATTCATCAAAAGCAAATTCATCGCAAGGGTTTTCAGAACTTACCTCATCCTCTTCGTTTGCCATAAAGCAAATGTTAGCAACCTCCTTTTGTTCTTCCTCCGATGAGGATTCATCGCTGTCGCTCCAAGTTGCAACATAGGCTTTCTTCTTCTTCTTGAAAGTCTTTTTCAGTTGAGGACAATCATATCTGTAATGCCCCGGTTTCTTACATTCATAGCAAATCAAGGGGTCTTTCTCTTTATCCTTGTCCTTGTCTTTTTCTTTTCTCCTTCCATCTTAGTTCCAAATTTCTTCTTGTGGAAGGGTCTCTTTCTCCTCATGAATTTTTTGAACTTTCTTGCTAGAAGAGCTGTCTCATCATCATCTTCTTCACTATCACTGCAGCTCTCCTCATTTTCAGCAGCCTTAAGAGCTATGGTCTTTTTCTTTTTCACATCTTCTTCTATGTGCTGCTTCATGGTCAATTCATGGGTCATTAGGGATCCTAGAAGCTCCTCTAAGGGTAAGGTGTTGAGGTCCTTTGCTTCTTGGATTGCTGTCACCTTCGCTTCCCACGTTCTTGGAAGTGACCTGAGAATTTTGCGAACAAGTTCAGAGTTAGAATATGTTTTGCCTAAACTTTTCAAACCATTTACAATATCAGTAAATCTAGTATACATGCTGCTATAGTTTCAGTTTGTTCCATGCAAAATAACTCATATTTATGAACAAGAATATTTATTTTGGATTCTTTTACTTGGTTAGTACCCTCATGGGTAACCTCTAATCTATCCCAAATCTCCTTTGCGGAATTACATGTGGAGATTCTATTAAATTCATTAGCATCTAAAGAGCAATATAAGACATTCATGGCCTTAGCATTGAGCTGTGCCATTTTCCTATCATTATCATTCCAATCCCTTTCGGGCTTAGGAACAATAGTGCCATCAACAACGTGTGTGGGTGTACTAGGTCCATTAGTTATAACACCCCACAATTCATAATCAGAAGCTTGAATGAATATCCTCATTCTTGCTTTCCAATATGAATAGTTGGAACCATTAAATAAGGGAGGTCTATTTGTAGAATGACCTTCGGCAAATGATCCAACTTGAGCTGCCATTTGGATCTTTAGCTCTTGATCGTGTGATCAAAATCTAATGAGCACTTGCTCTGATACCAATTGTTGGCCCAGATGACAACCCAAGAGGGGGGGTGAATTGGGTTCTTTAAAAATTTAGCCTTTTAAAAATTGTTTGCTTAAGATGAATGAAATAAATGCAATGTAAATATAAAGCACAATAAAAGAGATAGAGATAGAGATAATGGAAGCACGGCAAACACAAAGATTTTATAGTGGTTCGGTGTATCCAACACCTACGTCCACTCCCAAGATCCACTTGGGTCCACACTATAATCTCTCGATTACAGCCGAGTTGTTTTACAAGTTCACAACTCAAACTTGTTGTTTTACCCGGGATCACAACGAACCCAGCCGGTTTTTCGGGCTCACCAGCACAAAACCCTAAACTCAAGCTAAACTAGCTTGACCCGAGGTTAACAACCTCCACTAGTTCAATCCCCTTTGATTGAACTAGGCACAAACAAGAATAAGAATGTTTTAAATTTTCACAGCTCCTTAATGAGCAAATATTCAAAGAAAAGTAAATAGGTTTAGAAAAGCCTGTTTGAAGTTGTTTGGCTTTGAGCTTTTCTTCTTTTCTTCTTTTCCTCTTCTCCTTGCTGGGTTGAATCAAGCCTCAGCTCCGATTCTTCACAGTAGATGCAGTTGAGAAGATTGAAAAGTTGGTCTCTTTCTTCTTTGAGAATCCTCCGATTTTTTCTATTTGAACGGCTTGGATTCTTCTTTGAGCTTTGTGGAGTGGAAGGATTTGAATTTGAAAGCTCCTCTCTTGGATATAAGGCTCAAGACTTCTCGGATTTTGATTTTTGATTTTTTCTATCCGTTTCTTCTCTTTTTTCTATTTTTCAAACGGTTGTTTTTCCCTTTTTATAGATTTTCTTTTATTCATTTTTGG
>UESW01003897.1:636098-745868 GCA_900491605.1 Calamus simplicifolius
GCTCCGAAACTCTAGGTGTCGGCTCCAGGTTGTATCAAAAATTAGATTAAAATTGAATTGGCCATGGGGTCGGCTCCAGACTTTCTAGGTGTCGACTCCAAGCTCTGAAACTTTGAAATCTCTGATTCGTATTTGATTCAAAATTTATTTCTTAATTCCTTTAAATTGATCAAATAAATTTAAGTCCTGAAACACTTATAAAATCCATTAGTAATCAAATAAATATACTCAATTCCTTTATTAATCATCAAAATCAATGAATGGATCAACATTTTTGAATCCTCGGTAGGGCCGAGTGATCTCCATACCTTAGTCGCACCAAGTAAAATATAATCTTTTTAAATCCTCGGCAGGGCCAAGTGATCTCCGTACCTTGGCCACGCCAAGTAAAATATACTTTGCAAACCTCGACAGGGCCGAGAGACCTTCGTACCTTGGCCGTGCCAAGTAAAATATAATCTTTAAAGCCTTGGCCAAGCCAAGTGATATCTCCATACCTTGGCCACGCCAAGTAAAATATAATCTTTGAAGCCTCGGCTAAGCCGAGTGATGTCTTCGTACCTTGGTCACGCGAAGTAAAATATAATCTTTTGAAGCCTTGGCCAAGTCGAGTGATGTCTCCGTACCTTGGCCGCACCAAGTAAAATATAATCTTTGAAGCCTCGGCCAATCCGAGTGATATCTCTGAATAATATCTCAAGCCTCGGCAAGGCCGAGTGATATCTCTGAATAGTATCTCAAGCCTCGGCAAGGCCGAGTGATATCTCTGAATAATATCTCGAGCCTCGGTAAGGCCGAGTAATATCTCTGAATAATGTCTCAAGCCTCGGCAAGGCCGAGTGGTATCTCCAAATAATATCTCAAGCCTCGGTGAGGCCGAGTGATATCTTCAAACAATATCTCAAGTTCTGACGTGAATGGATGACTCCTTCAGAGTGATAGCAAAGCTGGTTGATTTCTTAAACACTCTAGCGTGACTGAGACATCCTATCATGCTTTGGTGGAAGTAAGTAACATCTTTCTCTGTGCACCAGCAAGATTAAGCGAGTCATTTCTCTTTAAGGAAAAGCCTACTTCGTTCCTCGAGTAAGGCCATGTCTACATTATGAAGTAGTAAGGCCGCCCAAGCCTCCTCTGACCTAAACAGAGACGAATACTTCCTACGTAGAGGACTGAGCATTACCGAAATGCCTGACAAAGACAAAGTAACTTATTGCCGGAGATTTGTAAACTACACTACGATTCGGAAAGCGTAATAAGAACAACCCCCACGACCGAACGACACCATCGCATTGGAAAAGAAACAAGTATTTGAAGAAGAAAGAGTAAGAACTTTCTTTATTGATAAAAATTACAACCTCCTGAGAGGTATTACAAGTGCATCATAGCATAGGAAATAAAGACATAAAATAAAAGCTCAGACAAGCAGCTTTGGCCGATGACGTTGCTCTGAAAGCTCGGGCAAGCAGCTTCAGTCAATGACATTATTTCTGCATCCGACCCAAGAAATCAGAGAAATCAGACGGCTCCATTGAGTCACTGATTAATAGCAAAGTAGGTCATCCACGGATCCCTCGGATGGATGAACTGAGGGACCCAAACCGGGCTGAAGACTCGTGGATGTCGATGCTGAGGATTTCTCCTCCCTGAGTGGTGTGCTGGGCTGCTAGCCCTAACTCAAGAACATAGATAGGAGACCAGAAGACCAGCACTACTTACCTCCTCCTCGTTGAGAAGGACCCCTCGGGCGGATGAACTGAGGGATCCAAATTGAGGAAGGAGGCAAAGTTCATGTAAGCATGGGGCCTGTATATACTA
This sequence comes from Calamus simplicifolius, assembly GCA_900491605.1. Classification (NCBI taxonomy): domain Eukaryota; kingdom Viridiplantae; phylum Streptophyta; class Magnoliopsida; order Arecales; family Arecaceae; genus Calamus; species Calamus simplicifolius. The sequence continues at coordinate 637,917 of UESW01003897.1, forward strand.
CGCATTTCCTGCGGTCCCCATAGCAAGTGACAAAGGCAATACAGAGAGCGCATACGTGTGCTCTCCATATGATCTGTGTGCGTCCCCGTGCACTTTCCATATGACCTCCGAGACTCCTCCCTTAAGGACTACTTGCTCTTTAGCAGCTCCATCACCCAGCTATCTGGAGCGAGCCGGCCTTCAAAAGGGAAGCTCGACATCTTTGCTCTCAACTTTGACAGAGCAAAAACCATGAAAATACCTCTGAGATACGAGGAGAGAAAACTTTGAGGAGTGCACGGACATAGTCTGCTCTCCCCTTTTTATAGGCAACAAACCGGGAGCAACCATTAAGGAAGAGGACCCCGAAATTTGAAACGCCATGGTCACACTGCCATGTGGTGCACTAAGAAAAAAGGGGCGCATCCCAAGGCGCACTGAGCATGCCTCCCAGGCCGTAATGAAAGGCAAAAGATCTTCCTCTGATCTCGAATCGAGAGCCTTAAATGCAAAAAATATCTACAGGTCCTAGAGATATGGGCAGACCTGAGAGATCTCCCTTCAAAAATAATGTCGTCCACTAGCAATTGATTTCTTAGTGCATACACAAAATGAGCTTACGTCGGAAACGGCCAATGAAATAAATGCCCAGAGGAGAAAACAAGGTATCCTTCGGCAAATCGCAAGCCGTTTCATCTACCTCGACAGGAAGCGAACCAACTTTTTGCTTCGGATAGACCGAACTATCCGCCTTACCTCGGCCCCAACCAAAGTATTTCTCCTATTTCGGCCATTTCAGACTATTTGTCTCACTTTGGACGAAGTCGAAATAATATTCCTCGGCAAAACCAAATAGTTTCATACATCAGGAAACTTAGCTAACTTGGCCTCGATCAAGCCGAGCATTCAGCTCAGAACTGCTAAAAGCCATCTCATCTTGAAGTATGATTAGTTTATGATAAGCTATGAGCAGAAAAAAACTTTGACAAACAAAAAGATCGATCGAAAAATGATGACCTAAGTAAAAGGACACACAGAAGAAGATAAAAGATTCATTCATTAAGTTTCGATCGAATTACAAGTGAAAAAAAAAAAATACATGAACAAGCCTCAAGGATCAGGGTTCGAGTCGGTTCCAGGGGCTCCCTCGGTAATATTGGGAGGAATTTGACTCGGTTCGCCCACTTCGAATATAGTAGGAGGGGGACCTCAGGTTCCTCGGCATCATGCTGAGGACATTCCTCCAAGTAGCCTCATTAGTGCCCAGGATGGTCTCAAGATCGCGTCCGAAATATCCTCATACTTAGCTTCTTCGGTTCCCAGGGTACGAGTATCATAAAACTCGGCATCTAGAAAAGATAGATCCAGCTCAGGGTATACCCAAGAGATCTTCGCCCGTGTCTCCTCTTCCTCGAACCAAAATGCATCGGCGCAAGCCGCTTTGTGCTCATTAATGAATTGGGCAAAACTCTTATACTCTTCCACGGCCGAGGAGACCCGTCTGTTAGCTTTGGCTAGTTGGCTCCCCAATTCAAAGTTTATTTGGTGGCTTGAAGCCAACTCCCCTCTTAAAGCATTGAATTGTTCCTGAACCTCGAGCCCGATTCTGTCGATCTGTGAACACAGGATAGTTTAAAGCTATGGACGAAAGAAAAGACACTAAAAATAAGTAAGGAGATGTTATACCTCTTCTTCTCACCAAGCCATTTTTTCATTCAACTCATGAACCTTTTTAAGAGCTTTTATTTTGGCCACTTTATTCTGCTGGAGGCCCTCCTTGAGGTCGTTAATCTTGGACTATTTTTCTTTGACCTCCGCCGAGACTGATCAAGGTCAGCGGTGAGTTTAGCAATTTGATCGTGCTGCCATTTCAGTTGGTCTTCCCTATCGACGAGCTTCCTATTCAGGCTAACGAGCTGATCTTGCTGTCGCCAATGCCTGCGCTCCTCTTCCTCAAGCCTCTTATTCCAATTATTTTTCTCCTCGGCGAAGCTATCCTTCAGTTCGCCCCATCTCTCTTCAAAACGCTGCCGCATAGCCTTTATTTCTTTGGCATGCTTAGACTTGATCTGTGACAGCTCCAGGTAGGCCTTATCAGATTGCTCATGAAAGCCATGGAGCTCTTTAACTTGAGCCTCGAGTTGAGAGGCTCTCTCAGCAGCAGCCTTATAAGACTTGCCCACCTTTTCTAGATCCTCCTGGACGGATGCTAAAGCCTTGAAAAGTTTGGCGGTTGAATCCACCCTTTCCCAAAGACTGGCAACCTCCCTCCTAGCCTAAGCGCAGGCCCCCATGGCCAAGTTTAAGCGCCAACTCAGCGCCCTCATGATTAAGGCATTTGCAGGAAAGATATGTGTGAGAAAACCCGAGAGGAGTAGTTTGTGGCAATCTTCATAAGGGCGGGGATGTTGATCTCGGGTAGGAGGTAAACATCCTTTGGCACCCCAAGCCACCCAAAGGCCGCCTCGATAATATCCTCCACGGCGGGCTCATCGCCGAGGAACCTTCTCCCGTGCGCAGCACAGACCACATCAAAGCAGCGAACATGTCCTCAACCTCCGGGTGGTGAGTAAGGAAATTCACGGCTGAAGAATCGACCTAAGGAGCTTCGGCCTGAGGAACCACGCTCGTTTAGCCTCCTCCATCAGGACTCTAACCTACAAAGCCTCAGATGCTTCGGCTCCAGCTAGAGGAACTTTGGTCCGAGCATCCCCTCCGCTCGACGGTTCTTCTTCTTCTTCCTCTTCCTTGAGTACTACTTCATCCCCAGCGGCTTCGCCCAAGCCTCGGCTTCTTCCGCGGCTTCCCCCAATACCTCGAGAGAAAGCCCTCCAACGGAAAGCCCTTCAACCTCTGCCGGCTCCCACTCGAGTGGCTCCACTTGAGCTTCGGCGGCAACGACTAACTCTTTTGCCCCCTTAACCAAAGCAGGGGCCACTTCCCCATCCATGTGCAGTGCTAAAGGACTACCAACCTCTAACAAATAAGGCTGATTAACTTCAGGGATTTGCCAATGAACTGGCGACATCCCCTCAGCATCGTCTGACATGACTACTATTTGGAGAGGGGAAGCTTCAATAGCTCCTTCCAAGCTTCCCCCAATGGCTCTTTCCTCCTCCGCTACCACACCTCCCTCCAGCAGGGAGGGCTCATCCACCGCGACCAGCACACCCACTTTCCCCTTCTTCGGAGTAGAGGAATGGTGGTCGGCGCTGTCCTTCCTAGTCTCCTTTGAATGGGGGGCAAAAAGGCGGGACCTTTTTTCAGAGTTATGCTTGTCAACGGAGCCGGAGCCCCTATGGCGTTTCCCCAACTCCTTCATTTGACCCACAAATGCCGACCTCTCGGTTGAAAACACGGCAAACAATCAATGAAACCACAATAAAACTATCTAAGCATGTTGCTTGTAAGAAAAAGGGGAAAGAAACTCACCCTAAGGATCAATGGAGCTCAACCCTGCGGCAAAACGAGCATCCTCTGATAAGAGGGCGCTGGCCGATAGCACCCAACTACTGCGAAGGGTTACCAAGTTCCTCTTCTCCTGCTCGGACAACTCCATGTGCGCTTCCAGGTCTTTCATGTAGCTTGCCCATGCCCAAGGGAAATCCGAGCCAATGTTCCCCTCGACAATAAAAAATCGGGACTTCCACTCCTTTATCGACGATGGATTATCTAAAATCATTTTAAATGGCTTCCGGGGACCAATGTAAGGCCACTCGGAGTTTCTCCCAAAAATCAAGTTATAGCAGACTCAAAATATAGGAGGGTCACAGTCACCCCAATGCGGCTGCACATCGAGATGAACCCGATGAGGTTGCGCCAGCTATTCGGAGCCACCATTGTCAGGCATATGTTGTAGAACCTCATCACCTCCTGCACCAGTGGGTTAAGAGGAAACCGGAGACCTGCCCTCAAGCTTTCCTCATAAAAGAATACTCCACGGCTCAGCTCCGTCGAAACCCTATGCTCAGCCCTCGAAAGCCACAGGGCAACATCCCGAGGAACCCTGTAACGACATCGAATTCTGTCCAAATCTTTGAGAGTTATCTCTGAGGCTACATTGTTCGGGCCCTTCATGTTGTCAAATTGAGGGATGAAGCATAGACACAATCACAAGAGTTTTAGGGGAAGGAAGAGAAAAGTTTCTGAGAAAGAAATAAGAAGGTGTTGCAGAAGGAACGCCGTCCTGGCCCCTCTCCCTCTTTAAATAGCACTTCAGAAGGAAGGCCCAAGACGCTAAAACTTCTGATGTGGGTGCCATAAATATAGGAGCCTTGCCACGTGTGACTCCCACAATCGCTGCCTGCTAGAAACAAGGTGTTTTCTCCTCGTATTGTGGCAAAAAATGATGACGAAACAACGGCCTGTCATTTACGAGACTATCATTGCATGCCCCTTCGGATCCCCCCGAATGAGATTATTCCAAAACTCTACTCCCTACATCCGAATCTACACTTCGGACTAGGGAGCGGGGGCATGTGATGAGGGGTAAAATTATCATCGCATTAATGCATGTGCGCGTCGGCAATTGAGTCGAGACCAATTCCAATCCCAACATCCTGTTGGCCAGCTGTCACATCCGCAAGATGGCAAAGCCGAACCGCCTTCAGTAGAGTCGGGTCGCCCCGATGAACCGAACCATTCCTATACCTCGGTAGACGGGCCATCCTATACACCGGCAGACCGAGCCATCCTATACCCTGGTAGGCCGAGCCATCCTACACCTTGGCCAGACCGAGGCACTCTAGCATCTCTACGGGATCAAGCACGAGAGAGTTCAAATTCATGATAGCTGAACAAGATTCCAAACGGAAAATCATGCCAATGATACCAAAAGTGGTCTAAGGACCATATAAGTGGCCTAGAGCCTACATAATCGCTGAATCTCAAGGTATCAACCAACTCTCCTGGCTGTCGATCCTCTAACTGACAAGATACGAATCCTACCGGCCTCGTAACAAACTTGATTCGAATCCATTTTGAATCCTAACAGCTTTCAGACCCCCATGACACGTCCAAGAAATCAGATGATTGCCTATAAATACCACAGTCCCGAAACCTCTCAGGTACGCATTTTTACTAACTCTCATACTGAAAAACCCCATTAAAGCTCCATCAGAGCTCTGGGTTCTCGGAAGAACACCCATCTAAAGGAACTCTTCTGCGAGAGCCTTCTCCTCATATCTGCTTGCCGTGAATCTCCACTGACCTGGGCATCGGAGGGTCTTTCGTAAAGGCCACCCCCAAACACCCTCTGCGTGCAGACTGTCTTACAGGTTCCACCCCAAGCGAGAGATCAGCGTCTAGACCTAGAGCCAGGGTGCACCCGAGTTGGAGAACGGATTTCCGCAGCAACAAATGGAAATACTCGCAACAAAATAAGGCAGAGGTATTGAGGCTCCGATACCAACTGTTAGAGATCTATTAAAAAATCTACACAGAAATTGCATAGAAATAATAAATAATAATAGGATTAATGTATTACCTTCAACCATTATTTATGATATACTTCTTAAGGATCTGAAAATCTTGATTTGATTGAGTTGAGTGTTTCTAATCAACGAGCAATCGCACAATGAGGGTGTATGCCCTCAGGATTTGCTCTTGATCAGGAACCCAATCTCGATATCAAAGACCTTAGAAGAGATCTCTATCTATAGAGATTTTCTTAACTCCCTTCTACCACCTATTCTCAAAGTAGGTATTTTAAATTTTCAAAAGAGATATGATTATCACTTAATTAATTAGTAGATGGATATTGTTGAGAATTACCTTCTTTCTCTTCTTTGACAGCGCCGAAGACCGGAGGAAGCAGTTAACCTTACTTGGTGAAGGAACTCCAATGAAAGAAATACTCAACCCACCTAGTTTTGGGTTGCTGATGCTTATGAGATGCTACTTCATCATAGTTATAAGGTAAGTTGTAGCTGATGCTCATGAGATGATAGTTCATCATAGTCCACTTGTTGCCATGCCTCCCTTTTATTCTTAAGATTTATTTAATCTTCAATTCCTTACCGTGAGAAATCTACGAAACCCACCGTGCACTCATGTCACGGAAGCCGTGAGAGGGACACGTTCGTGAACCGTGAGAAATCCACCATGCATTCCTTCCTCACGTTCTTTTCCGATTGGAACGTCTCAATCATCAAAACCACTTATGGAATCCCACTCCGCTGAAAAAACACTCACGTTACGAGAGACTTCCTTCCATAAGACTTCCGATTGGAATCCCACTATGCTTAATTCGTGAAGTCTCACGTGGGATTGGATTCCACCAATAACGATTTTGAGATATTTACAAAAGCTAGATAACGATCAAATCATATATCTTAAAAAACTTTATTTGATAATTTAGATTTATATTAATTTAATAATAAAAATAATAAGAAGATTAAGGATTAATCTTTCATTCAATGTCTTGAACTCGGCCAATGCCATCTACAAAAAATCAAATACTTTTGATAACCACATATCTTTCCAAACATTCTTCAAATTATGATGAAGACGAACGAGTGTGCGTTTCTGATTTGGATTGAGATCATACAACTGAATTTTTATTCACTTTATATTCAAAAAATGAAGACGAAGAAGAAAATTCTCTGCGAGTGATAACAATCATCATTATTTTTCTCTCGTAAATCTTATATTCCAAGAGAATAATAACTACCACCCCTTTTTAACTAATTAATTAAAAGTTAAAAGATAATGTCACACCCCTAGAATTCGCAGCAGATATCTACCACTTTCTACCTTAAAGTGGTCATCCAAAGGTGTGCGACGCTAAGGCTGCGCCCGCCTTAGCCAGCCTTCCATCCAGCAGTGCTTCCAATCCTCTTCGAGCCATGTCCAAGAACCTTTATCTCCGAATCTAGGATCAGCTCCTTTAGAGATCTTCTTGCTACTTAGCTGGGTTGTGCTCACCCAGCTTTCTTCTACAAGGTTCAGCCTCCACGCACACACCTCAAAGGCTTATAATGGAACGGGAAAAGGCTTTCATTCCAACTCACTTGGATTACAGCTACCTTCTTCTAAGAAGGCACACGACTCCCTCAAGAACCCCACCCAGATCCTCTCCACAAGAATCGCCTCTCTTCCCTTGGCTGATTACAGCTTTCCTTGATGAAATCCCCATAGCACATGCACCACTCAGCCTCCCCAAAGCCTTCACATGCTTTGGTCTCTTGGCCCTCTCCTGATCTCCCACGATCTGGATCTTTCTTCCAGCTGAATGCCCCGCGCCCAGCTTGGCCAAGGGTATTTAAACCCCAATCCAAATTAGTTAGGTGGTTAGCAATCACCCAACCAAGCTCCACCATGTGTGCCCGCCAATCAGTAGCGCTCGCCTAGCCTGCACAGGATGGTGCTCACCCGGCCATGCGCGCAGTGCCTAGACTCGGCCCCGCTCGCCTCGGTCTCACCTTGGCCATGCGTTGCCTGCCTTACACTCCGCACATCCGTGTACCATCCCGGTCCGCCTCACCACGCCACTCACCTGCGTTGTGCCCCATCTGGGTCCACGAACCTCGATCTCTCATGCGCACCATCCTGCTCCTATGCGCACCACCATGCGGCATGCCCTCCTGGCCTGTGCGCCCTAATGACATGCCACACCGGTCCAGTCATTCTGTAGAACATTTGGCTCATGCCTTGCCGACCCTGGCACTCGCCCAATTTGGTGCCCAACCAAACGCCTGGCTCGGCCCACGCCCGTGCCCAACCTCACTCGCTCTCGGCCCTGCGGGTGCGCGCACCATGCGCGATGTCAAGGTGGTAACATTTCTCCCCGGACAGAGAAGACCGATGCCCTTGTCGGTGCCCTTCGCAAGTATTTCCGCACTTGCTCCTCAAACCTCCACCAGTTTGCTGCTCATTTCCAAGTAAATCCGGCTACTGCCCTGCACTATGCTTGAAATCTGCACTTGCTGTGCATGGGATCTGTGCGCTCCGCCCATACTCCTCGCGCACTCCATGTCCACTAAACAGTGCATGCGCTGCGCTCTCTTGCTGCACACACTTGGCTACAATAAAGGCGCCCGCCGTGCTCTTGGCTGCACGCATCCAACCCTCTGGAAACACGCTTTGCATCATTTGCTTCGCATGTCCTACTGATTGATATGCATGCACCACACCACCTGGCTGCGCACTCCCGGTTGCTGAAAATGTGTGTGCCCTTGGCTGCGCATGTCCAAACACTTCAGCAACTCATCCATTTGCTTCCTTGGCTCCTTCAACTCACTAGGAACCTTTTGACAAGATGTTTGCTTAGGTGGCAAGGTCCTTGGCATTAACTCAACCTGATAGCCAATGCTTATCCTTAGAACCTCAACATCATCCTCCACCTTTCTTATTGCTGCAACACAAGTTCCTTCTCCTCTTTTCAGCCCCTTGTTGGCTTGCTTAGCTGAAACCATCAATCCTTTCTCACTTGGATTAGAACTTTCAGCTCTTACAAAACATGAAGACCCTTCATCTTCCACCAACACACCTTTCAAATGAGGAATGAATGAAACCTTTGCATGGATGAAAAACTCCATTCCCAAAATCAGATCAAAGTCATCTAAGGGAACAATCATCAAATTGCAAGACTTCTTCCAGCTGCCCACCTCCAAGACCACGTTGGCACAACCATGGACCGGCATAACTCCCGAATTCACAGCTTTTACCTTGCTGGAATTCTGCACCACCTTGAGCTTCAACCTGTCAGCCTCCCTTTGAGACATGAAGTTGTTAGTAGCAACCGAATCCATCATGGCTCTAACACATGCACCATTGATCTTGACACTCATATACATCAAATCAGCAAAGTCCTTAGGCACCTTCTCCATCTTGGCTCCAATAGCATTTACCAATTGAAGTGGGTTCACCCTTGATGTAGATTCCTCCTCTACCTTGCTTTCCTCCTTTTGTGAGACAAAGGCATTCAACACCTACCTTTTTGGATAATTTCTTGCTTGATGAGCTTCACCAAAAATGAAGCAACCCCATGAGTTCTTCTTTCCTTGAAAAGAAGGGTGTAGTTCCACCTTTCCACCATCATCTTCCTTCTTTTCCTTGCCCATTGCACCTTTCTTTTTCCACTTCCGATCCCTGGTTATTTTCCCCTCAACCAGGTTTGCCTTCTCCTTTTGATCTCCATCTAAATGTAGATTCCGAAAATCAATAAGAGCTTCAGCCGCTGCAATGGCTGATGGCAAATCTTTGGCTCCTTGACGCCTTAATTCTGTTTGAGCCCAAGGCTGCAAACCAGAAAGAAAGTTGAATAGCTTATCTTCTTCACTCATATTGGTGATGTCCAGCATTAGGGAACTAAACTCTTTCACATATTCCCTTGTAGTACCGGTTTGCCTCAACTTCTTGAAGAAATCCCTTGCAATCCAAGCCACATTGGAAGGCAAGAACTGCTCCCTGAGTTATCTTTTCAGCTGCTCCCAAGATTCACTCTTAGGCCTACCCGAGCTCAAATCATCATACACCCGGGTTCTCCACCAAAGTTTAGCATCATCTCCAAGATACATCGTTGCAAGATTGACTTGATTCATCTCAAAAATTCCCATGGCTTTGAAATAATTTTCCAGATCCCATATAAAGTTTTCTAACTCTTTGGCATCCCGATTCCCATTGAAAACCTTTGGATCAGGAACCGCAGCATTGACCAGCGCCTACCTTAGCAACTTCACCTCCTCTTCCAGCCCTTGAATCCTCTCCAAAATGCCAGAAATGTTCTTAGATTGCTCAGCCTGTTGATGGTCACTGCGCGCCACCAAGTCTTGGACTAATTCTTCTTGGGCGGCATGCATTCCTTCCAGCTTCTCCTGATGAATAGCCACCATGGTAACAAGGTCCATTACCCCGTCTCCATCTGGTTTCCCAACAATCTCCTCAAGTCTAGCAACTCTCTCAGCAATTGTCATGGCTGCACCGTTGCAAAGCTACCAGCAAACCAGATTTCTGGTTTCTTGAATTCAGGTTTCAAACGTTCCTTCAAGACTTCACAACCTCCAGAGATCTTCCAAGAAAACCTCCAAGAAACCGTCCACTTCCAACTCATGGAGATTACTTTAACGCGCATATATTTATCCAATAACCAATTGTTGATTTCTTTTGATATCTTATCGAGAAATCTCCATATATTTCTTCAACAACAAAATAACTTTCACATTAACAAATACTTTTACCGTATAATTTTAATTTAAAATAATTTTAGATTTATTTTTAAATAATATATTATTTAAAATAAAAATTAATCCATTTAATCTATATGTAAAATTAATTTAGAAGTCTTAATTTAAATTAATAATTCAATCCAATATATCATAAAGTTTGTATAATTTAATGAAGCCATCCAGAGGAACTACATTATAATTTTAAGCTTCAATAATTTTGATATTCAACTAATACCTTAATTAAAATATTAAAATTATTAATTCTAAATTAAAATATTCTCTATGGTTTTACAAAAGAATGGGAAAGATTGATTCCGAGTTAGATTCCGAAAGAAAGGAGAGAAAGGACCAGAGGAAGCAGTTAACCTTACTTGGGAAGTCGGCAACCTCAATACTCGGACTCTCCTATCTCTATTCCACTTCGGACTCTCCTACCCGTCTCTCCTTATAAATAGCCGCCAAGCCAGATATTTCTGATATCTACACCGTAGCGAGAGAAAAGACGATAATGGCATCGTCAGCTAACGAAGAGAGGAGGAGGATCGTCCTACGGAGCCGAGACGGCAAAGAGTTCGAAGTGGAGGAAGCAATTGTGAGGCAGTCAAATTTGCTCAGCGACATTTTTGCTTCTTGCCCGCAGAACAATTACTTTGTCCCCAACGCCGACGGTGCGTTCCTCGCCAAGGTCATCCAGTACTGCAGGAAGCACGCCGCCGCCACAGCACTCGGCGACGTGTACCAGGCCATCCTTCGCGATCTCCTCCAGGTGAGACCCTCGGTCCCTTTGCCGTTCGTTAGTTCTAATCTTGCATAAATTTTCTTTTACTTTGAGATTCAAAAATTTTTAAAGTTTCATATATTAATACGCTGAAACTGTAATATTAACTAATCATTATACTAAGTTGATCACGTCTGCTTCCAAGTTATATCCATCTAAACTACAAATAAGTATTGACTCCGTTTTCATATATAGGATAAATCTTTTATAGAAACACACAACTTTAGAAAGTTCGAGCAAACCATCCAACATGAATAACGGATGGGCAAGACGTATCAAATTAATATATCAACGTAAAGTTCATGATATTGTTTACATATTTTAGAACATCTATAGATAATCATGAGATGGTAGGTTTTCATAAATATTTGGTTAAAACAAACATGATCAGTTAATAAACACCTGTTGGTCTCTATTTCTTTTTCCTTGTTATTTGGTATGATGTCTTGTGTCTGTCTCTTCATTACCCCCATATGAATAGAGGTTGCAACGTCATAATAAGTAAATTACAAAGGAAGTTTGATCATCTTCTTCTTTTGAAAACAAATTCTGAAAAGACGGCAATGGCGTTGTCATCGTCATCGTCATCGTCGGCTAAGAAAGAGAGGAGGATGATCGTCCTACGGAGCAGAGACGGCAAGGAGTTCGAAGTGGAGGAGGCAGCGGTGAGGCAATCGAATTTGCTCGGCGATATTTTCGCTTCCTGCCCGCAGAATGATGTCTCTGTTCCCAACGTCGACGGTGCGATCCTCGCCAAGGTTATCCAGTACTGCAAGAAGCACGCCGCCGCCACGGCACTCGGCGACGACGATGCTGCTAAACGTGACGACGATATGGAAGCCTGGGACGCTGCATATATCGATGTGGGCCACGCCATCCTTTACGACCTCCTCCAGGTGAGACCCTCGGCCCCTTCGCCGTTAGTTAATTCTAATCTTGCAGAGATTTTCTTTTGCTTGGATATTCAAAATTTTTTAGAGTTTCATATGTTAGTTATTATGCTGAAACTTAATAATATTAACCTATCATTATACTAAGTTGATCACGTCTACTTCCAAGTTACATCCATCTAAACTACGGATAAGTATTGACTCCGTTTCCATAGCATAATTTTTTTTTTAGGAAAAGAACTTTAGAAAGTTCGAGCAAACCATATCAAATATATCAACATAAAGTTCACGTTGTTTATATATTTTAGAACATCTATAACTAATCATGAGATGGTAGGTTTTCATAAATATTTGGCTAAAACAAACATGTTTTAATAAACACCTGTTGGTCTCTGTTTCTTTTTCCTTGTTATTTGGTATATGGTGTCTTGTGTCTGTCTCTTCGTTGCCCCCATATGAATAGAGGTTGCAACGTCATAATAAGTAAATTACAAAGTAAGTTTGATCATCGTCTTCTTTTGAAAACAAATTCTGAATTGTGTTCTAGTCACTACCTTATTATTTGCTTCAACACCATAAATTTTTTTTTTTTTTCTGTTGTTAAAGAACGTTCATATTGTTCTTCGAAGGGAGGAGATTTCAGAACTTAAAATAATTTTTTTTCAAAAAAAAAAAAACAATTTTATTGTGCATCTTTCTACTATACGTTGTTAAACTACGTGTGAAAAACCCAAGATAATCTCTTTAATGTTGATTTCAGGCTGCCCATTTCCTCGAGATCAAAAGTCTCTACAACCTTGGATGCCAAAAACTTGCTAATATGATCAAGGGGAAGAGTGTTGAGGAGAACCGTAGAACCTTCAATATTAAGAATGACTTCACTCCAGAGGAAGAGGCAGAGCTGAGGAAGCAGCACCAGTGGGCCTTCGACTGAAAAAGACTTGGATCACATTAATGATATTATGCTAAGTAGTATGTAGTTGATTGGTGGGTATTCGAGAAGCCAAATAATTCTTCAGCTTTTTTTATTATTATTTACTGGATAGAAGTTAGAAGCTGTAGCTAATTTTCAAACCCTAGAAGCTATAGCTAATTTTCAACACCAGTTTGCATGTCAGATCTTTTCATTAGCTTTGTTCTTAGCTTGCTTAATTTGAATATCTAAACATGCGTTTGTTAGTGACTATGAAGTTTGGAATACTTTGAAGTCTCCTTGTTCCCTCTGCTGCAAATCTCTGCAAAATCGATTTAGCGTCTGTTTACTTTCTTTGTTTCTTTAGATAGTTATTGAATATATATATATATTTCAAGAATCATGGCATGACAGAGAAGTTGTCATGAGACATCCTATGGTTGTGACTCTCAAAGGATATGAAAGTAATAGATATCAAAATCAGTTCCTCTCCCTGGCCCCAATTAATAATTCAATTCTATGAACCTTATAATAAAAAAATCCAGAGCAACAACGCAGTATGAATTTCTATTCACACAACCATAGGTATAAATAAAGGTGTAAAGAAGCATGAATCATAGTCATAAATAATAAACAACTAATATTAATAATATTAATACAAATATACATAGCTAATGTGAGTAGGTGCCGACATGAGATTCTTGATTAAACTTTAGCATCCTCATAGACTAAATATCTATTTAAATTCAAATCTATATAAATCAAATTATAAACATGTAAGCCCTTTTACATTACTCCAGTTTTCACATGGAATATAAACAAAGTCTGTCAACTCAAGGCTTCATTAGAAAAAAGTTAGACAGAAATTATTTGGGGTAGGTGCGGAAGTAAACACATTTCAGCATAGGCTTTCACAAAAAGATTTCAAAAGATCCAATTTTAGGCCCATGCCCATCTATACATTAGTTATAAGTTTAAGTTAGGAGTTGAATACACTGGTGCTAATCCTAAACCATATAATAAACAAGCGACAAATAACTTCACTTCCAATTCTATTAAGAAGAAACTCCCAAAATTAACTGAGACTTTATAAAGATTGAGCCGTCATAGGACACTTTTTGAGCCAAACATATTTATTACGCTTGTCCAAAGTAAACTCAGACCTTATAGAGAATGAGCCGTAGAACTCTTTCTAAGTCAAATCATATCTATCACGCTTCCTCACCTCCTAGAAATTTTTGTAAAACAGGAATTTATATCGAATTGGAAGTATATTGCCAGTTTCAATAGATCAGAACCAGCATTCAAAAGAAATTATATTGAATAGAATAAAATAATAATAATAAAAACATAAAGAGTGGACCGTTGCCTTGTTCACATGCCCACATCCCCTTAGCCTTATCACCATTCTAAACTCTAAATTTTGATTTGATGGCTTTTCATAAAATACTTGTCCAAACTCAAATCCTTTTAAAGACAGCCATGAGAAGAACCTATTCAGCACAAGCATGTCCATCTTGCTCATGTTCTCTCGGTTTGAAGTATGACAAATGAGAAGAATAACACAAGGCACAATAAACATTTTAAGCAATGGTGACAGGAGTGTCAGATTGGGATCCCCATTCTGTCCACGATCCATCATAGACTGGAACATCAGTCTTTCCAATCCGATGAAGACCCTGAAATAAGACGAACGAGTTATTTTTCTTCCTTGCAGGAAGGTAAGTCTCCTGTAGAAAACACCAGAACTAAGAGTTCGATTAATTTAAAAAAAAAAAAATCTTACCAAGGCTATGCAGGCAGTTACACCAGTACCACAAGAAGTGGCCACAGGCCGATCTAAAGAGATTCCTGCAACCAGGTTGTGTTTCAGTGGCAAGTGTTTCAAACAAAAAGTAATATTTTATATAAGAATATGGAGCATCTTAAATTACAATTGCCACCTGATTAAGAAATGCACTCAACAATATTTATGAGAAAAAACTGCATGCATTTATGTTTGAATTGGACGTCCAAAAAGTTTCAGGCCAACAAATCAAATTACACAGTGTGAGCTGAGCATAGTTGCTTGGTCACTCTTTGGTTGTCACTCACGAAATTAATAAAGGCTAACAAGGACACCTCAGTATAACGCAGTTTATAACTATGCGTTTGTGCTCAGTGAGAATGGCACAGAACAGGACAGTAATTTTGTTCAATAATATAGTTGTGATATGGCTGGTCATCAAAATGATGACTTCATAACTCGATTTGGCAGAGCAGTTTCTCGCACTGTAGTTAGGACCCAACTCGTGTCTCTGGTGCAATCACCAGAAGACTTTGCCACCAGGTTAGATTGAACCATCATGCTATCTTAAAAGAGAGGAAATTCAATAGATCTGATTAAGACTTTTAACAGACTAATTGTCACTCCTTTCCACAGTCCATAGGATTTAAAGTTCTATGGATGCATAAATTTTATGGAGCTGCAGCCTGCAGAGAATAAGTAAACTCTAGATTGCTTGATTACAGTACAATCACATAAAATGTTTTTTTTCTTGTGGATAATGTGTCTATTGCGTGTATATCATATCATGCAAGATGCCTTTGGTTTAAGTCAATACAAAACAAAAGAATTTGAAATGCATCAACTCAGATACACCATTTATAGAAAATTATATTCAGATCGTAATAGTGAAGAGATTAACCTGCTTGATCAAATCTATTGGTAAGTTCAGCTGCAGGCAAAAGCATCCGTGAATTATCCAGCATCTGCACCAAGGTAAAAGAAAGCTTGATTATGCACTGAGAGCTATTGAATTTGCAAACACTAGAAAGCCAAGGAAAAGACCTCATTTACGGATTACAGTCCAAAATGCCCCAATTAGCTGTCGAGTCGATAAAGAAAATCAAAACTCATTAAGAAACAAGTTCTTTAACAAGTGTTTAAGTGTATATATCTTACTAATCAAAACACAGTTTTTTTCAGAGAGAAGAGGGAAGCTATCCTTTGTCTCACAAATACAGAGAAATTTTCATGTTTGAGGACCAATAATTCTTCATTCTCTGAACCTCTCCTACATAAGGTCGCATGCTGCATACCAGTTGAGTGTCCAAAATTTTATTTATTAGCTAAAATTTTGATGTTGCTAAGATCAAGGCAGAGTTGTAAACGCAGAGGGGGCTGGACAGAATAGTTCATGAATCAGATAGTAGAATAAAAGATATGTTTTTCTGATTTCTGTATAAATTCCTAAATATCAAAGATATGTAAAAATTGAAATACAATTCAACCATAAAGTTGATTAATAAAGAATAAAAAGCACACATACAATAAGACTAGTCACCAATTTGGGCCCACAAAAGTATTTCCAATAACACAAACATTTTGTCCAGTCTGTTCAAGATAGTTATATACCATCTATCAATATAGTTTTCTTTTTTTTATGCAGAATGATTTAAGATAATCAAAGTTAAGACTTTAGCAGACGGGTAAAAAATTTGAAAAAAAAAAAATTTGAATGTTATTTTTAACTATATGAATTCCAATGACGACTTGCTAATTTTACAATCCAAGATTTATTAACAACAAATAATTTAAGAATCATATAGTCAAAGAAATTATAGAAAATCTGCCTATACATGATTTAATATGTAAACGACATAATCAAATGGAATCCTATGATCCAAAGGAAAAACAGTCTATCGCATGGATCTAATTCTTCTGATCCTGAATTAATTTTGTCCAAGGATGGGATCCAGATCATTTATGGCTATTTTGATCTAGATCATAAGATCTGGATGGTGGATCATAAGATTTAAACGCAGGTTCCATTTATGTTCAAAATTAATTTCTCTCTCTGAAATTCCATAATTTTTGTTGATCCAGTGCATAGTTCCACTATAGCAGAATCTTTAGCATTTATTATCCAAACAATATCACTATTACATATAATTAAATCTCCCTTTAAACCATGCCATGGTACCATGGGGAGTAAAGCCTGAAGAACTTGGTATACCAGCACCGATATAAGTTCCACCCCACATGACTCTTGATATCTGCTGTCATTCAACAATATCAAAAACCCTCCACAAGGTTAGGAAATTGATGTATCTGATAAGCACAATATGAAATTTGTGTAGGGCCCAATGGGAAAGAATTAAGTTGTATGTTTACATGTGCAGACCAGAGCAGGTTAAGATTACAAAGCTGTTGATCTTAATTATCTTTAGGTTGCGCCCAAATTAATTACATTCATCAAGTGCAAAATACAGCTGTTCCATTTGTTGAAGGTGAAAGTTAAACCGGTATGTAAATGGTTATCTTAATCAAACTATTTATTGACAAATCTGTATGTTGGAGATGTTCCAAGCATATGCATCAACTGCATCCCAAACCTCGCACATATGTAGCTCATATGTAGAAGGTTTTGATAAGTAAATCAAAAGTGTCCCTCCATTTACTATCTTCATGAAGCCCACAATGATCAGATGCCTCACAACTGCTGCCCTTATCTCTCAGAATCATCCACCATAGTTCTTTGCATATTTTCTCTAATTATTCGACTTATAAAGGATAATTGCAAATGAGTTTCTGACACTCCCTGAGAGATCAAGTCCATATGCATGAAACAATAAATCAGCTCCTTTCAAAGATGGGCATGTAGGTAGTTACTGAGGAGGACATTGCTGCAGTTTCCTACCTGGCCGAAAGGAATGCATTTGCTGCCCGGCACATGACCACTTCTAATTCCCTTCCGTGGCTCTGGAGCTGCACCATCAAACCTGAGATACAATGATGCATCTTTATCAAACCAATAAGGTAACAAATACAGGCAGGACAGGGCAAAACAAAAAGATGATTGGATATAAAAGGATGCACCACCAGCACAAGAACTGAATATATGAAGATGAAAACACTATCTTGTTTGAACAGATATGCATGGTACTTGGGAAAAATTCAAGTTCCTTTCTCTTTGTTTTTGGGGAAAAAATTTAAAACCCTGAGCAGATATGTCGAGCATAATTCCATGCAACATTGGCAGCTGGACATGATAAAGATTGTTATTTCCTCATTGAGGCCCAGGTGTCTCGCTTTCCTCTTAAACTGTTGGGTGGCAGATGGTGGCTATCTAATTGATAAGACTGAGGTTAGAGTTAAACTCTATGTCCTTAAGACAATTTCGTCCCGTAATGGTGCTTACGGTCAGTATAACGATTGTCTCACAGGATACAATAGTCTCCTTTTGATGAAAGCAGCACTACAATTCACCAAAAATTTTGAACCAAGAATGCTACTCTCTTTTTAATGTACTATTGCTATACTACCCTAAGGAAAGTATACAAATGCCTAAGAGAGGAAAGAACTATAATTGATTCGAATTGAACTCAATTCAGAATGGAATGGATTGAATAAAAATGCTTGGTTTATGGTCCTATTTATAGGTTTTAGGTGCCCCTTAGAAGCAACCCTACGAAATTGATCTGTACCGTTAGATCTGATCGGATCTGATCAATGGTCAAATCAATAAGCCTTTACGTGATGTGATAAGTCGCCGTGATCTAAAGATCAGCTGATCAGATAAGCCAATCCACATTTCGATATGCCTTTTCATCATCGTGATCTGATGATCACGTTATCAGATAGGCGATTGCATGGCTTTGATACGTCGTTTCAAGTTGACTTATCAAACGGCCTGATCGGAGCGATGCCTTATCTCCAACCATACGATCGGACGGGCACCTTATCATCAACCGCAGGATCTGACGAGCGCCTTATAACCAACGATCATGTTGACTGATCAACTGACGGGTGTGAGCCGTTGGATCACGATAGCGATCATGATTTGATCACCGCATCTCAACCCTTTATCTGATCGATCAATGATCAGTTCTGATCCTGATTCGATGATCAATGGTCAATTGATCTCATCCCCTTATCTTGATCCGATCAGTCTCTTCCGTCGGATCCTCATGATCTAGAAAAAATTTAAAGCCTCTCAAGCTTCTCGCGACGACGCGCACGTGCGCCTACAAAGCGCTTATTGCATACGCGCATGCACGGGGTTGATGCATATCACCCTCAAGCTCTTCACTTATGGCGAGCCTAAGAAACTTAAGCTTCAAAGAAGAGGTTTCTATATAAGTGAACCTTCCTTTCTTGTTTTTTCTAATGTGGGACTAAATGTCCTCACAATTTCTCATTCACACACTAAAAGTAGGTGATGGGCTTTCAAGGCCCATTAGAGTATTCAGGCCTATTAGCCTATTTAGGCCTTATTAGCCTATTTACCCAACAATCCCCCACATGAATAAAAATTGGACTTAGATCAAAGATCATTAGAGATCAGCAAAGGCGAACCCCCACATAAAAGGATTTTAATGCAAATGAATATGCAGACACTAAAGAGAGTATAAAGGGATGAAGTTGTATCGAGATAGGTAGCTTATGGCTTTGAACCTTCCTTAGTGAGTTGTTATCGAGTTTACTTGCTAAAAAATGAACATGATGCCTTGAACTTTTCAGCGTTTTGTGTAAACTAAGACAATAACAATCACACAACTTCTTCCCGAGCATTCTTTTGGTTCTCAATATGGTTGTGTTCATTTTGGCCCCGAACATCTTCTGGTCTCATGAGTGCTTCAGAGAATTAAACCTTAAAATTCTTATAGAATTGGCCCAGTTCACACTCACATAGGTGATTCTTATTAAGAGTATCCTACCATACCCCACATGAATGTTCTTGTCATAAGAATCATTAAAAGCAATGCTTATCCTAGTACCTTTAGTAGGTAGCACCAATTATCATAGGAATGAGTAGGATTGGACATCATTAATGCTTTCAAGTCTCTTCATAATTTAGTTGTCCCTTTTGAATCTAGATCTTGGGATCTGCATTAGCTATGTTGGGTATCCACTATGAAGATTTTTCAGTTATAGGTTTTAAACCCATTCCCTTCGATAAATAGTTTACTTGATCTCTTGGTAACTCCTTTGTTAATGGATCCGCTAGGTTTTTCTTTGGTTGAACATAGTCAATAGAAATTACACCAATTTCAAGTAACTGCTTAATGGTATTATGTCTGCAACGTATATGTCTAGACTTACCATTATACATCTTATTCTGTGCTCTGCAAATTGCCGATTGACTATCACAATGTATGCATATTGCAGACACAGGCTTTGGTCAACATGGAATATCTTCTAAAAGGTTTCGAAGCCATTCTACTTCTTTAGCTGCCTTTTCTAAAGCAATAAACTCAGATTCCATAGTGGATAGAGCTATACATATTTGTTTAGAAGATTTTCATGACACAGCACCTCCTCCTAAGGTGAATACATATCCACTTGTGAATTTTGTATCTTCTGTATTAGATACCCAATTTGCATCACTATATCCTTCTAGTACAGCTGGATATCTTGAATAGTGTAATCCATAACTTAAGGTATATCGCAAATATCATAATACCCTTATTAAAGCAGTTCAATGATTTAGACCTGGATTACTTGTGAATCTACTCAACTTATTGACAGCATATGCTATGTTAGGACGAGTGCAATTCATGACATACATTAAACTGCCAATTATACGTGAGTATTCTAATTGAGATATGGGTTCTCCAGTATACTTAGCCAAATGTAGATTAACCTCTATGATATTTTCACCGGGCTAGTATCATACTTTTTAAACTTATTTAATATTTTCTTAATATAATGAGATTGAGATAATATTATTCTTCAATGTTCTAGTGATTCAAATCCCTAGTATAACATCTGCAACACCCATATTTTTCATGTCAAAATTTTGCTCAACATTTTCTTTGTCTGTTTAATCATTTTAGTATTACTACCAATGATTAACAGGTCATCTACATATAAGCAGATAATCATATATCCTTCAGGCAGGGTTTTGGCATATATACATTTGTCACATTCATTTATTTTAAATCCATTTGATAACATTACATTATCAAATTTTATATGTCATTATTTAGGTGCTTGCTTTAATCCATATAAGGATTTAACAAGTCTACACACCTTTTTTTGTCCTGGAACAATAAATCCCTCATGTTGTTCCATGTATATTTCTTTATCTGATTCACCATTTAGAAAAGCGGTTTTAACATCCATTTGATGAATTTCAAGATTGTTAATGGCTGCAAAAGCGATTAACATTCTTATAGATGTTATTCTACTTACTGGTGAATAAGTATCAAAGAAGTCTATACCTTCTTTTGTTTGAAGCCCTTAGCTACTAATCTGGCTTTATACTTATCAATTGATCCATCAGTCTTTAGATTTTTCTTAAAAATTTACTTGCACCCTAGAGGTTTCATGCCAGATGGTAAGTTTACCAACTCCCAGGTATGATTATGCATGATGGACTCAATTTCACTATTAACAGCTTCTTTCCAAAAGGGTGCTTCTGGACTAGACATTGCCTCTTTGAATGTTTGAGGTTCATCTTGTAACATATAAGTTACATAATCAGGACCAAAGGACTTTGCAACTTTTGGTCTCTTACTACGTTTGGGTTCATCTTCTGGATATTCTTCCTGATGACTACTACTAGCAGTATTATTATAAGCTCTTTTATTTGAACTTATTTCTAATTTTCTTTTGCTTGAAAGTATATCTTCAAAGAATGTTGCATTCCTTGATTCCATGATTGTATTTTTTTGTATATCAGTTATATTTGATTTATACATAAGAAAACGATATGCACTACTATTATGTGCATAACCGATAAATATACAATCAATAGTTTTAGGTCCTATTTTGACCTTTTTGGGGTCCAGAATAGCTACTTTAGCTAGACACCCCCACACTCTTAAGTAATTGTAAGAATGCTTCTTTCCTTTCCATAACTCATATGGAGTAACATCCTTCTTCTTAAGAGGTATTTTGTTAAGAATATGATTTGCTGAGAGAATTGCTTCTCCCCATAAATTTTATGGTGTACTAGAATTTATCAACATAGCATAGTCCCGAAACCTCTCAGGTACACATTTTTTACTAACTCTCATACTGAAAAACCCTATTAAAGCTCCATCAGAGCTCTGGGTTCTCGGAAGAACACCCATCTAGAGGAACTCTTCTGCGAGAGCCTTCTTCTCATATCTTCTAGTTGTGAATATCCACTGACTTGGGCATCGAAGGGTCTTCCGCAGAGGGCTACCCCCGAAACATCCTCTGCGTGCGGACTATCTTGTAGGTTCCATCCCGGGCGAGAGATTAGCATCCGGACCCAGATCCAGGATGCACCCGAGTCAGAGAATGGATTTCTGCAGCAACATATTAGCACTAGAGAAAGGGCCTCAAGTCCCGTAAACTTGTAATCCAGGAGACAATACTCGAAACCAAAAGAAGCATCCTCTAATGGCCAATCAAATGAGAGCCACATCCGAGGCTCAAGATTAGGCCGCCTCACAAAGGTCTGACCCAATTAGCGGTGTAGCGTCTCCGCCACCACCGCCAGCTGAGACTCCTTCACCACCGGCAATGGTGGTAATGCTGGACCAGCTCGCTACTCTGGTCCAGTAGGTCCAGACACTGACCCAGCTGGTCCAGGGACTCCAAGGGGTTCCTTGCCTAGCTGTTCATGCTCCACAACTTCATGAAGAGGCAGCCACCCCTGTTCCACCAGCGATCTCTTCTTCCAATCCGCCTGAAGCGGCAGATTATCTTCATAGACCCGCGAAGGCAAAGCTAGTGCCGCAGCGAGCTGCAGGGAAGAGCCCACTCAGATCTCGACGGGTTCGTTCTCTTTCCCTAGTGTCTTCCCAGGACTCGACACCGCTGCCATCTTCCCATCGCCTAGTCCCTCCTACCACTATGGATGAAGGGATTAGGAATAGATGCAGGAGATGCGTCGAAAATGGCGTCAGAAGTTGGATGTCGTCAAACAAGCCCCTCCGTCCCAGCCAAGGCAGAGCAGGGCATTCCTTTCTCTGAAAGGATCATGAGGAAAGTGATTCCCCATCATGTCAAGCCTTCCACCATCGAGCTATACCATGGATCCACTGATCCTGACGACCACTTGAGCAGCTTTAGATCCATCATGATGTTCCATGGAGCATCGGATGCGATCCTGTGCCGAGCCTTTCCGTTCACTCTTAGGGGATCTGCCCGAACTTAGTTTAATAGCTTGAAGCCAGGTTCCATTGATTCTTTCGATGAGCTGAGTTGTCTACTCATCAACCAGTTCATCAACAGCCATCGCCAGCAATGAAGATCTGATTCCCTCTCTGAAGTCAAGCAGAGAGAGGGGGAATCTTGAAGAATTAACTTGGTCATTTCAATGTGGCCCTCCTGGAGTCAACCATCTCAATCACGAGGTAGCCATGTCTGCCTTAGCTAGAGGAGTATCGAAGGAAGGGGATTTCCACTTGGCTCTAGAGGTTAACTATCCGAAGAGCCTTTCAGACATGATGTCCCTGGCGGATAAGTATGCCAGGGTTGAAGAATTAAGAAGGTCAGCCCAAGCCGAGCAACTGAAGAAGAAGGAGGCAAAGGGCTCGGACAAGTATCGAGCCTACCGCCATGCAAGCCCACCTCGCCACCAGAGAACTCCTCCACCGCCACCTTGGGACCGAACCCGGAGCCCGGCTCGAAGGTTTGACCGCTACACTCCTCTCACCGCGCCAAGAGCATAAATCCTAATGGAGTTGAGCGTCAGATTCCTCGACCTCCTCTCTGAGGCAATGCAACTCAGAGGGATGTAACCAAATACTGTCACTTCCACTCGGATCACGGGCATGACATCGAGGACTGTTGGCAGCTCCAAAATGAGATTGAGCGGTTGATCCGAAGGGGCAGACTGGACTGATTCAGAGGACCCCCTGAGCCAAACAATGAAGGGGATCGCCAGCCGAGCCTCGCCAGCTTCCACCACCAAATTCTCCGATTATCAGCAATGTTAATGTGATAGCGATGGCCGGCTCCGCATCATCTTGGCCAGGCGAGGAAGAAAACCTGCCAAAGAAGGCTCGGATTGATGAGCTCACCTTTTCTAATGAAGATTTTTGGGAGGTATAGTACCCCCATGACAATGCTCTGGTTGTATCCCTAAACGTGAACAACTATGATGTACACCACATTTTAATTGATAGTGGAAGCTTTGTTAATGTTTTGTATTTTGACGCCTTTGTGAGATTGAAATTTCAAACGGAAAACCTTCATTCTGTAGAATCCACCCTGATAGGTTTTACGAAAGACTTCATAATCCCCAAGGGAGTTATTACTTTAACAGTCTGAGCCAGCACTTGGCCCCGCGTAGCTACTGCGCTCATGGATTTTCTTGTGACCAAGCTTCGGTCTCCTTACAATGCCATCCTCGGTAGGCAGGGACAAGTATCTCTCAAAGCCATCATTTCCATTCCCTATCTCGCCATGAAGTTCCCCATCGAATGGGGAGTGGAAGTTGTTCGAGGAAGTTAAATTATAGCTCGACATTGCTTTGTCGCTGACCTTCAATCCAGGAAGCCCGAGGTTGACGGGCTGGATGCTCAGGAAGATTTTGCCGAGCAACGAGGAGAGCTAGCCAAAGAATTGAAGAAAGTGTCACTTGACGAAGCTCAGCCTGACGAACCATAAAGGTTGGGTCACAACTGAAGGAAAGCTTCAGTAAGACTTGGTCGAATTCCTTTGGAAGATGCTGATGTCTTCGCCTGATCCGCGTCGGACATGCCCGAGATAAACTCAGATGTCCTTGTCCACTGCCTTAGCGTGGACGAAGCATTTTGGCCGATTAAGCAGAAGAAAATAAGCTTTGCCCCCGAGCGCCAAAAAGCTATCAAAGAGGAGGTGGACAAACTCATTAAAGCTAACTTCATTCGGGAAGTCAATTATGCCGATAGGCTGGCAAATGTAGTTATGGTGAAAAAATCAAATGGAAAATGGAGGATCTGCATCGACTTCACCGACCTCAACAAGGCTTGCCCAAAAGATAACTTTCCTCTTTCTCGTGATCGACTATTTCACCAAGTAGGTCGAAGCCGAGGTAGTCGCCCAGATAACCGAAGCTCGGGCTAAGGACTTTGTATGGAGGTCTATCATTTATCGTTTCGGCCTTCCCCAAACCATCATCACCGACAATGAAAAATAATTTGATAATCATAAATTCCAAGAATTCTGCGAGGATCACAACATTCTTCATCGCCTGACATTGGTCGAACATCCTCAAGCCAATGGGGAGACCGAGGTAACTAACCGAACTCTTCTGCAGGGAATTAAAGCTCGGCTCAACCGGGCACGAGGCAATTGGGTAGAAGAGCTCTACCATGTGTTATGGGCCTACCGAACTACTGAAAAGATATCCACAGGCCAAACTCCATTTAAGATGGCTTTTGGTACGGAAGTTGTCATCCCTGTGGAGGTCGGGCTCCCCTCCCCTCGCGTGGAAGGCTATTTGGAGGAATCCAATGACGAGCAACTCTGAACAAATCTTGATTTAATAGAAGAAGTCAGGGAGAAGGCCCGAATCTGAATGGCCGCCTACCAACAAAGGATAGCTCGTTATCACTCCGCCAGAGTCAAAGGAAAGTCTTTCCTCCCGAGCGATCTGGTACTTCGGAAGGCATCCATGTCAAAGCCACTGGAGGAAGGAAAACTGTCCCCAAATTGGGAGGATCCCTATCAAGTTGCGGAGGTTATTAGGCTTGGCACCTACAAACTCCAAGATTTGAATGGAAAATCTATCTCTAGGATGCAGAATTCGGATAATCTCCGCATCTATCATCAGTAAGAGTACGCCTTCACTAAACTTACTCTGTTCATTGCGTTAAATTTGACTTTCAAAGGTTCACAAAGTTTTTGTTTCGATTACTTTTCCCTGAAAACCGCAATAAGAAGCAGGTCTCACTACATAATCTTTTGAAGCCTTGGCAGGGCCGAGTGATCTCCATACCTTGGCCGCGCTAAGTAAAATATAATCTTTTTGAAGCCTCGGTAGGGCCGAGTGATCTTCGTACGTTGGTCGCACCAAGTAAAATATAATCTTTTTGAAGCCTCGCCAAGGCCGAGTGATCTCTGTACCTTGGCTGCGCCAAGTAAAATATAATCTTTTTGAATCCTCGGTAGAGCCGAGTGATCTCCGTACCTTGGCCGCGCCAAGTAAAATATAATCCTTTTAAAGCCTCGGTAGGGCCGAGTGATCTCCATACCATGGCCGCGCCAAGTAAAATATAATCTTTTTGAAGCCTCGGCAGGGCCGAGTGATCTCCGTACCTTAGCCGCGCCAAGTAAAATATAATCTTTTTGAATCCTCAGCAGGGCCGAGTGATCTCCATACCTTGGCCATGCCAAGTAAAATATAATCTTTTTGAAGCCTCGGTAGGGCCGAGTGATCTCCATACCTTGGCCGCGCCAAGTAAAATATAATCTTTTTGAAGCCTGGAGAGGGCTGGGTGATCTTCGTACCTTGGCCGCACCAAGTAAAATATAATCTTTTTGAATCCTCGGCAAGGCCGAGTGATCTCCGTACCTTGGTCGCGCCAAGTAAAATATAATCTTTTTGAATCCTCGGCAAGGCCGAGTGATCTCCGTACCTTGGCCGCACCAAGTAAAATATAATCTTTTTGAATCCTCGATAGGGCCGAGTGATCTCCATACCTTGTCCACGCCAAGTAAAATATAATCTTTGAAGCCTCAGCCAAGCCGAGTGATGTCTCCATACCTTGGCCGCGCCAAGTAAAATATAATCTTTTTAAATCCTTGGCAGGGCCGAGTGATCTCCATACCTTAGCCGCACCAAGTAAAATATACTTTGCAAACCTCGGCAGGGCCGAGAGACCTTCGTACCTTGGCCGCGCCAAGTAAAATATAATCTTTGAAGCCTCGGCCAAGCCGAGTGATGTTTCCGTACCTTGGCCGTGCCAAGTAAAATATAATCTTTTTGAATCCTTGGTAGGGCCGAGTGATTTCCGTACCTTGGCCGCGCCAAGTAAAATATAATCTTTGAAGCCTCGGCCAAGCTGAGTGATGTCTCCATACCTTAGCTGCGCCAAGTAAAATATAATCTTTTTGAATCCTCGGTAGGGCCGAGTGATCTCCATACCTTAGTCGCGCCAAGTAAAATATAATCTTTTTAAATCCTCGGCAGGGCCGAGTGATCTCCGTACCTTGGCCGCGCCAAGTAAAATATACTTTGCAAACCTCGATAAGGCCAAGAGACCTTCGTACCTTGGCCGTGCCAAGTAAAATATAATCTTTAAAGCCTTGGCCAAGCCGAGTGATGTCTCCGTACCTTGGCCATGCCAAGTAAATATAATCTTTGAAGCCTTGGCTAAGTCGAGTGATGTCTTCGTACCTTGGCCGCGCCAAGTAAAATATAATCTTTTGAAGCCTTGGCCAAGTTGAGTGATGTCTCCGTACCTTGGCCGCACCAAGTAAAATATAATCTTTGAAGCCTCGGCCAATCCGAGTGATATCTCTGAATAATATCTTAAGCCTCGGCAAGGCCGAGTGATATCTCTGAATAGTATCTCAAGCCTCGTCAAGGCCGAGTGATATCTCTGAATAATATCTCGAGCCTCGGCAAGGCCAAGTAATATCTCTGAATAATGTCTCAAGCCTCAGCAAGGCCGAGTGGTATCTCCGAATAATATCTCAAGCCTCAGCGAGGCCAAGTGATATCTTCAAACAATATCTCAAGTTCTGACATGAATGGATGACTCCTTCAGAGTGATAGCAAAGCTGGTTGATTTCTTAAACACTCTACCGTGACTGAGACGTCCTATCATGCTTCGGTGGAAGTAAGTAACATCTTTCTCTGTGCACTAGCAAGATTAAGCGAGTCATTTCTCTTTAAGGAAAAGCCTACTTCGTTCCTCGAGTAAGGCCATGTCTACATTATGAAGTAGTAAGGCCGCCCAAGCCCTCCTCTGACCTAAACAGAGACGAATACTTCCTCTGTAGAGGACTGAGCATTACCGAAATGCCTGACAAAGACAAAGTAACTTAAGCGCTGTAGGAGATTTGTAAACTACACTACGATTCGGAAAGCGCAATAAGAACGACCCCCACGACCGAACGACACCATCGCATTGGAAAAGAAACAAGTATTTAAAGAAGAAAGAGTAAGAACTTTCTTTATTGATAAAAATTACAACCTCCTGAGAGGCATTACAAGTGCATCATAGCATAGGAAATAAAGACATAAAATAAAAGCTCAGACAAGCAGCTTTGGCTGATGACGTTGCTCTGAAAGCTCGGGCAAGCAGCTTCAGTCAATGACATTTTTCTGCATCCGACCCAAGAAATCAGAGAAATCAGACGGCTCCATTGAGTCACTGGTTAATAGCAAAGTAGGCCGTCCACGGATCCCTCGGATGGATGAACTGAGGGACCCAAACTGGGCTGAAGACATGCTGAGGATTCTCCTCCCTGAGTGGTGTGCTGGGCTGCTAGCCCTAACTCAAGAACATAGATAGGAGACCAGAAGACCAGCACTACTTACCTCCCTCCTCGTTGAGAAGGACCCCTCGGGCGGATGAACTGAGGGATCCAAATTGAGGAAGGAGGCAAAGTTCATGTAAGCCATGGGGCCTATATACTTTGCATTTCCTGCGGTCCCCATAGCAAGTGACAAAGGCAATACAGAGAGCGCATACGTGTGCTCTCCATATGACCTCTGTGTGCGTCCCCGTGCACTTTCCATATGACCTCCGAGACTCCTCCCTTAAGGACTACTTGCTCTTTAGCAGCTCCATCACCCCAGCTATCTGGAGCGAGCCGGCCTTCAAAAGGGAAGCTCGACATCTTTGCTCTCAGCTTTGACAGAGCAAAAACCATGAAAATACCTCTGAGATATGAGGAGAGAAAACTTTGAGGAGTGCACGGACATAGTCTGCTCTCCCCTTTTTATAGGCAACAAACCGGGAGCAACCATTAAGGAAGAGGACCCCGAAATTTGAAACGCCATGGTCACACTGCCATGTGGTGCACTAAGAAAAAAGGGGCGCGTCCCAAGGCGCACTGAGCATGCCTCCTAGGCCGTAACGAAAGGCAAAAGATCTTCCTCTGATCTCGAATCGAGAGCCTTAAATGCAAAAAATATCTACAGGTCCTAGAGATATGGGCAGACCTGAGAGATCTCCCTTCAAAAATAATGTCGTCCACTAGCAATTGATTGCTTAGTGCATACACAAAATGAGCTTACGTCGGAAACGGCCAATGAAATAAATGCCCAGAGAGAAAACAAGGTATCCTTCGGCAAATCGCAAGCCGTTTCATCTACCTCGACAGGAAGCGAACCAACTTTTTGCTTCGGATAGACCGAACTATCCGCCTTACCTCGGCCCCAACCAAAGTATTTCTCCTATTTCGGCCATTTCAGACTATTTGTCTCACTTTGGACGAAGTCGAAATAATATTCCTCGGCAAAACCAAATAGTTTCATACATCAGGAAACTTAGCTAACTTGGCCTCGATCAAGCCGAGCATTCAGCTCAGAACTGCTAAAAGCCATCTCATCTTGAAGTATGATTAGTTTATGATAAGCTATGAGCAGAAAAAAACTTCTGACAAACAAAAAGATCGATCGAAAAATGATGACCTAAGTAAAAGGACACACAGAAGAAGATAAAAGATTCATTCATTAAGTTTCGATCGAATTACAAGTGAAAAAAAAAATACATGAACAAGCCTCAAGGATCAGGGTTCGAGTCGGTTCCAGGGGCTCCCTCGGTAATATTGGGAGGAATTTGACTCGGTTCGCCCACTTCGAATATAGTAGGAGGGGGACCTCAGGTTCCTCGGCATCATGCTGAGGACATTCCTCCAAGTAGCAGCCTCATTAGTGCCCAGGATGGTCTCAAGATCGCGTCCGAAATATCCTCATACTTAGCTTCTTCGGTTCCCAGGGTACGAGTATCATAAAACTCGGCATCTAGAAAAGATAGATCCAGCTCAGGGTATACCCAAGAGATCTTCGCCCGTGTCTCCTCTTCCTCGAACCAAAATGCATCGGCGCAAGCCGCTTTGTGCTCATTAATGAATTGGGCAAAACTCTTATACTCTTCCACGGCCAGGAGACCCGTCTGTTAGCTTTGGCTAGTTGGCTCCCCAATTCAAAGTTTATTTGGTGGCTTGAAGCCAACTCCCCTCTTAAAGCATTGAATTGTTCCTGAACCTCGAGCCCGATTCTGCCGATCTGTGAACACAGGATAGTTTAAAGCTATGGCGAAAGAAAAGACACTAAAAATAAGTAAGGAGATGTTATACCTCTTCTTCTCACCAAGCCATTTTTTCATTCAACTCATGAACCTTTTTAAGAGCTTTTATTTTGGCCACTTTATTCTGCTGGAGGCCCTCCTTGAGGTCGTTAATCTTGGACTATTTTTCTTTGACCTCCGCCGAGACTGATCAAGGTCAGCGGTGAGTTTAGCAATTTGATCGTGCTGCCATTTCAGTTGGTCTTCCCTATCGACGAGCTTCCTATTCAGGCTAACGAGCTGATCTTGCTGTCGCCAATGCCTGCGCTCCTCTTCCTCAAGCCTCTTATTCCAATTATTTTTCTCCTCGGCGAAGCTATCCTTCAGTTCGCCCCATCTCTCTTCAAAACGCTGCCGCATAGCCTTTATTTCTTTGGCATGCTTAGACTTGATCTGTGACAGCTCCAGGTAGGCCTTATCAGATTGCTCATGAAAGCCATGGAGCTCTTTAACTTGAGCCTCGAGTTGAGAGGCTCTCTCAGCAGCAGCCTTATAAGACTTGCCCACCTTTTCTAGATCCTCCTGGACGGATGCTAAAGCCTTGAAAAGTTTGGCGGTTGAATCCACCCTTTCCCAAAGACTGGCAACCTCCCTCCTAGCCTAAGCGCAGGCCCCCATGGCCAAGTTTAAGCGCCAACTCAGCGCCCTCATGATTAAGGCATTTGCAGGAAAGATATGTGTGAGAAAACCCGAGAGGAGTAGTTTGTGGCAATCTTCATAAGGGCGGGGATGTTGATCTCGGGTAGGAGGTAAACATCCTTTGGCACCCCAAGCCACCCAAAGGCCGCCTCGATAATATCCTCCACGGCGGGCTCATCCGCCGAGGAACCTTCTCCCGTGCGCAGCACAGACCACATCAAAGCAGCGAACATGTCCTCAACCTCCGGGTGGTGAGTAAGGAAATTCACGGCTGAAGAATCGACCTAAGGAGCTTCGGCCTGAGGAACCACCGCTCGTTTAGCCTCCTCCATCAGGACTCTAACCTACAAAGCCTCAGATGCTTCGGCTCCAGCTAGAGGAACTTTGGTCCGAGCATCCCCTCCGCTCGACGGTTCTTCTTCTTCTTCCTCTTCCTTGAGTACTACTTCATCCCCAGCGGCTTCGCCCAAGCCTCGGCTTCTTCCGCGGCTTCCCCCAATACCTCGAGAGAAAGCCCTCCAACGGAAAGCCCTTCAACCTCTGCCGGCTCCCACTCGAGTGGCTCCACTTGAGCTTCGGCGGCAGCGACTAACTCTTTTGCCCCCTTAACCAAAGCAGGGGCCACTTCCCCATCCATGTGCAGTGCTAAAGGACTACCAACCTCTAACAAATAAGGCTGATTAACTTCAGGTGAGGGATTTGCCATGAACTGGCGACATCCCCTCAGCATCGTCTGACATGACTACTATTTGGAGAGGGGAAGCTTCAATAGCTCCTTCCAAGCTTCCCCCAATGGCTCTTTCCTCCTCCGCTACCACACCTCCCTCCAGCAGGGAGGGCTCATCCACCGCGACCAGCACACCCACTTTCCCCTTCTTCGGAGTAGAGGAATGGTGGTCGGCGCTGTCCTTCCTAGTCTCCTTTGAATGGGGGGCAAAAAGGCGGGACCTTTTTTCAGATTATGCTTGTCAACGGAGCCGGAGCCCCTATGGCGTTTCCCCAACTCCTTCATTTGACCCACAAATGCCGACCTCTCGGTTGAAAACACGGCAAACAATCAATGAAACCACAATAAAACTATCTAAGCATGTTGCTTGTAAGAAAAAGGGGAAAGAAACTCACCCTAAGGATCAATGGAGCTCAACCCTGCGGCAAAACGAGCATCCTCTGATAAGAGGGCGCTGCCGATAGCACCCAACTACTGCGAAGGGTTACCAAGTTCCTCTTCTCCTGCTCGGACAACTCCATGTGCGCTTCCAGGTCTTTCATGTAGCTTGCCCATGCCCAAGGGAAATCCGAGCCAATGTTCCCCTCGACAATAAAAAATCGGGACTTCCACTCCTTTATCGACGATGGATTATCTAAAATCATTTTAAATGGCTTCCGGGGACCAATGTAAGGCCACTCGGAGTTTCTCCAAAATCAAGTTATAGCAGACTCAAAATATAGGGAGGGTCGCAGTCACCCCAATGCGGCTGCACATCGAGATGAACCCGATGAGGTTGCGCCAGCTATTCGGAGCCACCATTGTCAGGCATATGTTGTAGAACCTCATCACCTCCTGCACCAGTGGGTTAAGAGGAAACCGGAGACCTGCCCTCAAGCTTTCCTCATAAAAGAATACTCCACGGCTCAGCTCCGTCGAAACCCTATGCTCAGCCCTCGAAAGCCACAGGGCAACATCCCGAGGAACCCTGTAACGGCATCGAATTCTGTCCAAATCTTTGAGAGTTATCTCTGAGGCTACATTGTTCGGGCCCTTCATGTTGTCAAATTGAGGGATGAAGCATAGACACTCACAAGAGTTTTAGGGGAAGGAAGAGAAAAGTTTCTGAGAAAGAAATAAGAAGGTGTTGCAGAAGGAACGCCGTCCTGGCCCCTCTCCCTCTTTAAATAGCACTTCAGAAGGAAGGCCCAAGACGCTAAAACTTCTGATGTGGGTGCCATAAATATAGGAGCCTTGCCACGTGTGACTCCCACAATCGCTGCCTGCTAGAAACAAGGTGTTTTCTCCTCGTATTGTGGCAAAAAATGATGACGAAACAACGGCCTGTCATTTACGAGACTATCATTGCATGCCCCTTCGGATCCCCCCGAATGAGATTATTCCAAAACTCTACTCCCTACATCCGAATCTACACTTCGGACTAGGGAGCGGGGGCATGTGATGAGGGGTAAAATTATCATCGCATTAATGCATGTGCGCGTCGGCAATTGAGTCGAGACCAATTCCAATCCCAACATCCTGTTGGCCAGCTGTCACATCCGCAAGATGGCAAAGCCGAACCGCCTTCAGCAGAGTCGGGTCGCCCGATGAACCGAACCATTCCTATACCTCGGTAGACGGGCCATCCTATACTCCGGCAGACCGAGCCATCCTATACCCTGGCAGGCCGAGCCATCCTACACCTTGGCCGGACCGAGGCACTCTAGCATCTCTGCGGGATCAAGCACGAGAGAGTTCAAATTCATGATAGCTGAACAAGATTCCAAACGGAAAATCATGCCAATGATACCAAAAGTGGTCTAAGGACCATATAAGTGGCCTAGAGCCTACATAATCGCTGAATCTCAAGGCATCAACCAACTCTCCTGGCTGGATCCTCTAACTGACAAGATACGAATCCTACCGGCCTCGTAACAAACTTGATTCGAATCCATTTTGAATCCTAACAGCTTTCAGACCCCCATGACGTCCAAGGAATCAGATGATTGCCTATAAATACCACAGTCCCGAAACCTCTCAGGTACGCATTTTTCACTAACTCTCATACTGAAAAACCCCATTAAAGCTCCATCAGAGCTCTGGGTTCTCGGAAGAACACCCATCTAAAGGAACTCTTCTGCGAGAGCCTTCTCCTCATATCTGCTTGCCGTGAATCTCCACTGACCTGGGCATCGGAGGGTCTTTCGTAAAGGCCACCCCCAAACACCCTCTGCGTGCAGACTGTCTTGCAGGTTCCACCCCAAGCGAGAGATCAGCGTCTAGACCTGAGCCAGGGTGCACCCGAGTTGGAGAACGGATTTCCACAGCAACAAATGGAAATACTCGCAACAAAATAAGGCAGAGGTATTGAGGCTCCGATACCAACTGTTAGAGATCTATTAAAAAATCTACACAAAATTGCATAGAAATAATAAATAATAATAGGATTAATGTATTACCTTCAACCATTATTTATGATATACTTCTTAAGGATCTGAAAATCTTGATTTGATTGAGTTGAGTGTTTCTAATCAACGAGCAATCGCACAATGAGGGTGTATGCCCTCAGGATTTGCTCTTGATCAGGAACCCAATCTCGATATCAAAGACCTTAGAAGAGATCTCTATCTATAGAGATTTTCTTAACTCCCTTCTACCACCTATTCCTCAAAGTAGGTATTTTAAATTTTCAAAAGAGATATGATTATCACTTAATTAATTAGTGGATGGATATTGTTGAGAATTACCTTCTTTCTCTTCTTTGACAGCGCCGAAGACCGGAGGAAGCAGTTAACCTTACTTGGTGAAGGAACTCCAATGAAAGAAATACCCAACCCACCTAGTTTTGGGTTGCTGATGCTTATGAGATGCTACTTCATCATAGTTATAAGGTAAGTTGTAGCTGATGCTCATGAGATGATAGTTCATCATAGTCCACTTGTTGCCATGCCTCCCTTTTATTCTTAAGATTTATTTAATCTTCAATTCCTTACCGTGAGAAATCTACGAAACCCACCGTGCACTCATGTCACGGAAGCCGTGAGAGGGACACGTTCGTGAACCGTGAGAAATCCACCATGCATTCCTTCCTCACGTTCTTTTCCGATTGGAACGTCTCAATCATCAAAACCACTTATGGAATCCCACTCCGCTGAAAAAACACTCACGTTAC
This sequence comes from Calamus simplicifolius, assembly GCA_900491605.1. Taxonomy (NCBI): domain Eukaryota; kingdom Viridiplantae; phylum Streptophyta; class Magnoliopsida; order Arecales; family Arecaceae; genus Calamus; species Calamus simplicifolius. The sequence goes on from UESW01003897.1 coordinate 672,353, forward strand.
GAGAGACTTCCTTCCATAAGACTTCCGATTGGAATCCCACTATGCTTAATTCGTGAAGTCTCACGTGGGATTGGATTCCACCAACAACGATTTTGAGATATTTGCAAAAGCTAGATAACGATCAAATCATATATCTTAAAAAATTTATTTGATGATTTATATTTATATTAATTTAATAATAAAAATAATAAGAAGATTAAGGATTAATCTTTCATTCAATGTCTTGAACTCGGCCAATGCCATCTGCAAAAAATCAAATACTTTTGATAACCACATATCTTTCCAAACATTCTCCAAATTATGATGAAGACGAACGAGTGTGCGTTTCTGATTTGGATTGAGATCATACAACTGAATTTTTATTCACTTTATATTCAAAAAATGAAGACGAAGAAGAAAATTCTCTGCGAGTGATAACAATCATCATTATTTTTCTCTCGTAAATCTTATATTCCAAGAGAATAATAACTACCACCCCTTTTTAACTAATTAATTAAAAGTTAAAAGATAATGTCACACCCCTAGAATTCGCAGCAGATATCTACCACTTTCTACCTTAAAGTGGTCATCCAAAGGTGTGCGACGCTAAGGCTGCGCCCGCCTTAGCCAGCCTTCCATCCAGCAGTGCTTCCAATCCTCTTCGAGCCATGTCCAAGAACCTTTATCTCCGAATCTAGGATCAGCTCCTTTAGAGATCTTCTTGCTGCTTAGCTGGGTTGTGCTCACCCAGCTTTCTTCTACAAGGTTCAGCCTCCACGCACACACCTCAAAGGCTTACAATGGAACGGGAAAAGGCTTTCATTCCAACTCACTTGGATTACAGCTACCTTCTTCTAAGAAGGCACACGACTCCCTCAAGAACCCCACCCAGATCCTCTCCACAAGAATCGCCTCTCTTCCCTTGGCTGATTACAGCTTTCCTTGATGAAATCCCCATAGCACATGCACCACTCAGCCTCCCCAAAGCCTTCACATGCTTTGGTCTCTTGGCCCTCTCCTGATCTCCCACGATCTGGATCTTTCTTCCAGCTGAATGCCCCGCGCCCAGCTTGGCCAAGGGTATTTAAACCCCAATCCAAATTAGTTAGGTGGTTAGCAATCACCCAACCAAGCTCCACCATGTGTGCCCGCCAATCAGTAGCGCTCGCCCAGCCTGCACAGGATGGTGCTCGCCCGGCCGTGCGCGCAGTGCCTAGACTCGGCCCCGCTCGCCTCGTCTCACCTTGGCCATGCGTTGCCTGCCTTACACTCCGCACATCCGTGCACCATCTCGGTCCGCCTCACCACGCCACTCACCTGCGTTGTGCCCCATCTGGGTCCACGAACCTCGATCTCTCATGCGCACCATCCTGCTCCTATGCGCACCACCATGCGGCATGCCCTCCTGGCCTGTGCGCCCTAATGACATGCCGCACCGGTCCAGTCATTCTGTAGAACACTTGGCTCATGCCTTGCCGACCCTGGCACTCGCCCAATTTGGTGCCCAACCAAACGCCTGGCTCGGCCCACGCCCGTGCCCAACCTCACCCGCACTCGGCCCTGCGGGTGCGCGCACCATGCGCGATGTCAAGGTGGTAACATTTCTCCCCGGACAGAGAAGACCGATGCCCTTGTCGGTGCCCTTCGCAAGTATTTCCGCACTTGCTCCTCAAACCTCCACCAGTTTGCTGCTCATTTCCAAGTAAATCCGGCTACTGCCCTGCACTATGCTTGAAATCTGCACTTGCTGTGCATGGGATCTGTGCGCTCCGCCCATACTCCTTGCGCACTCCATGTCCACTAAACAGTGCATGCGCTGCGCTCTCTTGCTGCACACACTCGGCTACAATAAAGGCGCCCGCCGTGCTCTTGGCTGCACGCGTCCAACCCTCTGGAAACACGCTTTGCATCATTTGCTTCGCATGTCCTACTGATGATATGCATGCACCACACCACCTGGCTGCGCGCTCCCGGTTGCTGAAAATGTGTGCCCTTGGCTGCATGTCCAAACACTTCAGCAACTCATCCATTTGCTTCCTTGGCTCCTTCAACTCACTAGGAACCTTTTGACAAGATGTTTGCTTAGGTGGCAAGGTCCTTGGCATTAACTCAACCTGATAGCCAATGCTTATCCTTAGAACCTCAACATCATCCTCCACCTTTCTTATTGCTGCAACACAAGTTCCTTCTCCTCTTTTCAGCCCCTTGTTGGCTTGCTTAGCTGAAACCATCAATCCTTTCTCACTTGGATTAGAACTTTCAGCTCTTACAAAACATGAAGACCCTTCATCTTCCACCAACACACCTTTCAAATGAGGAATGAATGAAACCTTTGCATGGATGAAAAACTCCATTCCCAAAATCAGATCAAAGTCATCTAAGGGAACAATCATCAAATTGCAAGACTTCTTCCAGCTGCCCACCTCCAAGACCACGTTGGCACAACCATGGACCGGCATAACTCCCGAATTCACAGCTTTTACCTTGCTGGAATTCTGCACCACCTTGAGCTTCAACCTGTCAGCCTCCCTTTGAGACATGAAGTTGTTAGTAGCACCGAATCCATCATGGCTCTAACACATGCACCATTGATCTTGACACTCATACATCAAATCAGCAAAGTCCTTAGGCACCTTCTCCATCTTGGCTCCAATAGCATTTACCAATTGAAGTGGGTTCACCCTTGATGTAGATTCCTCCTCTACCTTGCTTTCCTCCTTTTGTGAGACAAAGGCATTCAACACCTACCTTTTTGGATAATTTCTTGCTTGATGAGCTTCACCAAAAATGAAGCAACCCCATGAGTTCTTCTTTCCTTGAAAAGAAGGCTGTAGTTCCACCTTTCCACCATCATCTTCCTTCTTTTCCTTGCCCATTGCACCTTTCTTTTCCACTTCCGATCCCTGGTTATTTTCCCCTCAACCAGGTTTGCCTTCTCCTTTTGATCTCCATCTAAATGTAGATTCCGAAAATCAATAAGAGCTTCAGCCGCTGCAATGGCTGATGGCAAATCTTTGGCTCCTTGACGCCTTAATTCTGTTTGAGCCCAAGGCTGCAAACCAGAAAGAAAGTTGAATAGCTTATCTTCTTCACTCATATTGGTGATGTCCAGCATTAGGGAACTAAACTCTTTCACATATTCCCTTGTAGTACCGGTTTGCCTCAACTTCTTGAAGAAATCCCTTGCAATCCAAGCCACATTGGAAGGCAAGAACTGCTCCCTGAGTTATCTTTTCAGCTGCTCCCAAGATTCACTCTTAGGCCTACCCGAGCTCAAATCATCATACACCCGGGTTCTCCACCAAAGTTTAGCATCATCTCCAAGATACATCGTTGCAAGATTGACTTGATTCATCTCAAAAATTCCCATGGCTTTGAAATAATTTTCCAGATCCCATATAAAGTTTTCTAACTCTTTGGCATCCCGATTCCCATTGAAAACCTTTGGATCAGGAACCGCAGCATTGACCAGCGCCTACCTTAGCAACTTCACCTCCTCTTCCAGCCCTTGAATCCTCTCCAAAATGCCAGAAATGTTCTTAGATTGCTCAGCCTGTTGATGGTCACTGCGCGCCACCAAGTCTTGGACTAATTCTTCTTGGGCGGCATGCATTCCTTCCAGCTTCTCCTGATGAATAGCCACCATGGTAACAAGGTCCATTACCCCGTCTCCATCTGGTTTCCCAACAATCTCCTCAAGTCTAGCAACTCTCTCAGCAATTGTCATGGCTGCACCGTTGCAAAGCTACCAGCAAACCAGATTTCTGGTTTCTTGAATTCAGGTTTCAAACGTTCCTTCAAGACTTCACAACCTCCAGAATCTTCCAAGAAAACCTCCAAGAAACCGTCCACTTCCAACTGGAGATTACTTTAACGCGCATATATTTATCCAATAACCAATTGTTGATTTCTTTTGATATCTTATCGAGAAATCTCTCACGATTCCATATATTTCTTCAACAACAAAATAACTTTCACATTAACAAAATAACTTTTACCGTATAATTTTTAATTTAAAATAATTTTAGATTTATTTTTAAATAATTATTATTTAAAATAAAAATTAATCTATTTAATATATATGTAAAATTAATTTAGAAGTCTTAATTTTAAATTAATAATTCAATCCAATATATCATAAAGTTTGTATAATTTAATGAAGCCATCCAGAGGAACTATAACATTATAATTTTAAGCTTCAATAATTTTGATATTCAACTAATACCTTAATTAAAATATTAAAATTATTAATTCTAAATTAAAATATTCTCTATGGTTTTACAAAAGAATGGGAAAGATTGATTCCGAGTTAGATTCCGAAAGAAAGGAGAGAAAGGACCAGAGGAAGCAGTTAACCTTACTTGGGAAGTCGGCAACCTCAATACTCGGACTCTCCTATCTCTATTCCACTTCGGACTCTCCTACCCGTCTCTCCTTATAAATAGCCGCCAAGCCAGATATTTCTGATATCTACACCGTAGCGAGAGAAAAGACGATAATGGCATCGTCAGCTAACGAAGAGAGGAGGAGGATCGTCCTACGGAGCCGAGACGGCAAAGAGTTCGAAGTGGAGGAAGCAATTGTGAGGCAGTCAAATTTGCTCAGCGACATTTTTGCTTCTTGCCCGCAGAACAATTACTTTGTCCCCAACGCCGACGGTGCGTTCCTCGCCAAGGTCATCCAGTACTGCAGGAAGCACGCCGCCGCCACAGCACTCGGCGACGTGTACCAGGCCATCCTTCGCGATCTCCTCCAGGTGAGACCCTCGGTCCCTTTGCCGTTCGTTAGTTCTAATCTTGCATAAATTTTCTTTTACTTTGAGATTCAAAAATTTTTAAAGTTTCATATATTAATACGCTGAAACTGTAATATTAACTAATCATTATACTAAGTTGATCACGTCTGCTTCCAAGTTATATCCATCTAAACTACAAATAAGTATTGACTCCGTTTTCATATATAGGATAAATCTTTTATAGAAACACACAACTTTAGAAAGTTCGAGCAAACCATCCAACATGAATAACGGATGGGCAAGACGTATCAAATTAATATATCAACGTAAAGTTCATGATATTGTTTACATATTTTAGAACATCTATAGATAATCATGAGATGGTAGGTTTTCATAAATATTTGGTTAAAACAAACATGATCAGTTAATAAACACCTGTTGGTCTCTATTTCTTTTTCCTTGTTATTTGGTATGATGTCTTGTGTCTGTCTCTTCATTACCCCCATATGAATAGAGGTTGCAACGTCATAATAAGTAAATTACAAAGGAAGTTTGATCATCTTCTTCTTTTGAAAACAAATTCTGAAAAGACGGCAATGGCGTTGTCATCGTCATCGTCATCGTCGGCTAAGAAAGAGAGGAGGATGATCGTCCTACGGAGCAGAGACGGCAAGGAGTTCGAAGTGGAGGAGGCAGCGGTGAGGCAATCGAATTTGCTCGGCGATATTTTCGCTTCCTGCCCGCAGAATGATGTCTCTGTTCCCAACGTCGACGGTGCGATCCTCGCCAAGGTTATCCAGTACTGCAAGAAGCACGCCGCCGCCACGGCACTCGGCGACGACGATGCTGCTAAACGTGACGACGATATGGAAGCCTGGGACGCTGCATATATCGATGTGGGCCACGCCATCCTTTACGACCTCCTCCAGGTGAGACCCTCGGCCCCTTCGCCGTTAGTTAATTCTAATCTTGCAGAGATTTTCTTTTGCTTGGATATTCAAAATTTTTTAGAGTTTCATATGTTAGTTATTATGCTGAAACTTAATAATATTAACCTATCATTATACTAAGTTGATCACGTCTACTTCCAAGTTACATCCATCTAAACTACGGATAAGTATTGACTCCGTTTCCATAGCATAATTTTTTTTTAGGAAAAGAACTTTAGAAAGTTCGAGCAAACCATATCAAATATATCAACATAAAGTTCACGTTGTTTATATATTTTAGAACATCTATAACTAATCATGAGATGGTAGGTTTTCATAAATATTTGGCTAAAACAAACATGTTTTAATAAACACCTGTTGGTCTCTGTTTCTTTTTCCTTGTTATTTGGTATATGGTGTCTTGTGTCTGTCTCTTCGTTGCCCCCATATGAATAGAGGTTGCAACGTCATAATAAGTAAATTACAAAGTAAGTTTGATCATCGTCTTCTTTTGAAAACAAATTCTGAATTGTGTTCTAGTCACTACCTTATTATTTGCTTCAACACCATAAATTTTTTTTTTTTTTCTGTTGTTAAAGAACGTTCATATTGTTCTTCGAAGGGAGGAGATTTCAGAACTTAAAATTTTTTTTTTTTCAAAAAAAAAAAAACAATTTTATTGTGCATCTTTCTACTATACGTTGTTAAACTACGTGTGAAAAACCCAAGATAATCTCTTTAATGTTGATTTCAGGCTGCCCATTTCCTCGAGATCAAAAGTCTCTACAACCTTGGATGCCAAAAACTTGCTAATATGATCAAGGGGAAGAGTGTTGAGGAGATCCGTAGAACCTTCAATATTAAGAATGACTTCACTCCAGAGGAAGAGGCAGAGTGAGGAAGCAGCACCAGTGGGCCTTCGACTGAAAAAGACTTGGATCACATTAATGATATTATGCTAAGTAGTATGTAGTTGATTGGTGGGATATTCGAGAAGCCAAATAATTCTTCAGCTTTTTATTATTATTTACTGGATAGAAGTTAGAAGCTGTAGCTAATTTTCAAACCCTAGAAGCTATAGCTAATTTTCAACACCAGTTTGCATGTCAGATCTTTTCATTAGCTTTGTTCTTAGCTTGCTTAATTTGAATATCTAAACATGCGTTTGTTAGTGACTATGAAGTTTGGAATACTTTGAAGTCTCCTTGTTCCCTCTGCTGCAAATCTCTGCAAAATCGATTTAGCGTCTGTTTACTTTCTTTGTTTCTTTAGATAGTTATTGAATATATATATATTTCAAGAATCATGGCATGACAGAGAAGTTGTCATGAGACATCCTATGGTTGTGACTCTCAAAGGATATGAAAGTAATAGATATCAAAATCAGTTCCTCTCCCTGGCCCCAATTAATAATTCAATTCTATGAACCTTATAAAAAAAAATCCAGAGCAACAACGCAGTATGAATTTCTATTCACACAACCATAGGTATAAATAAAGGTGTAAAGAAGCATGAATCATAGTCATAAATAATAAACAACTAATATAATAATATTAATACAAAATATACATAGCTAATGTGAGTAGGTGCCGACATGAGATTCTTGATTAAACTTTAGCATCCTCATAAGACTAAATATCTATTTAAATTCAAATCTATATAAATCAAATTATAAACATGTAAGCCCTTTTACATTACTCCAGTTTTCACATGGAATATAAACAAAGTCTGTCAACTCAAGGCTTCATTAGAAAAAAGTTAGACAGAAATTATTTGGGGTAGGTGCGGAAGTAAACACATTTCAGCATAGGCTTTCACAAAAAGATTTCAAAAGATCCAATTTTAGGCCCATGCCCATCTATACATTAGTTATAAGTTTAAGTTAGGAGTTGAATACACTGGTGCTAATCCTAAACCATATAATAAACAAGCGACAAATAACTTCACTTCCAATTCTATTAAGAAGAAACTCCCAAAATTAACTGAGACTTTATAAAGATTGAGCCGTCATAGGACACTTTTTGAGCCAAACATATTTATTACGCTTGTCCAAAGTAAACTCAGACCTTATAGAGAATGAGCCGTAGAACTCTTTCTAAGTCAAATCATATCTATCACGCTTCCTCACCTCCTAGAAATTTTTGTAAAACAGGAATTTATATCGAATTGGAAGTATATTGCCAGTTTCAATAGATCAGAACCAGCATTCAAAAGAAATTATATTGAATAGAATAAAATAATAATAATAAAAACATAAAGAGTGGACCGTTGCCTTGTTCACATGCCCACATCCCCTTAGCCTTATCACCATTCTAAACTCTAAATTTTGATTTGATGGCTTTTCATAAAATACTTGTCCAAACTCAAATCCTTTTAAAGACAGCCATGAGAAGAACCTATTCAGCACAAGCATGTCCATCTTGCTCATGTTCTCTCGGTTTGAAGTATGACAAATGAGAAGAAAACACAAGGCACAATAAACATTTTAAGCAATGGTGACAGGAGTGTCAGATTGGGATCCCCATTCTGTCCACGATCCATCATAGACTGGAACATCAGTCTTTCCAATCCGATGAAGACCCTGAAATAAGACGAACGAGTTATTTTTCTTCCTTGCAGGAAGGTAAGTCTCCTGTAGAAAACACCAGAACTAAGAGTTCGATTAATTTAAAAAAAAAAAAAATCTTACCAAGGCTATGCAGGCAGTTACACCAGTACCACAAGAAGTGGCCACAGGCCGATCTAAAGAGATTCCTGCAACCAGGTTGTGTTTCAGCGGCAAGTGTTTCAAACAAAAGTAATATTTTACATAAGAATATGGAGCATCTTAAATTACAATTGCCACCTGATTAAGAAATGCACTCAACAATATTTATGAGAAAAAACTGCATGCATTTATGTTTGAATTGGACGTCCAAAAAGTTTCAGGCCAACAAATCAAATTACACAGTGTGAGCTGAGCATAGTTGCTTGGTCACTCTTTGGTTGTCACTCACGAAATTAAAAAGGCTAACAAGGACACCTCAGTATAACGCAGTTTATAACTATGCGTTTGTGCTCAGTGAGAATGGCACAGAACAGGACAGTAATTTTGTTCAATTAATATAGTTGTGATATGGCTGGTCATCAAAATGATGACTTCATAACTCGATTTGGCAGAGCAGTTTCTCGCACTGTAGTTAGGACCCAACTCGTGTCTCTGGTGCAATCACCAGAAGACTTTGCCACCAGGTTAGATTGAACCATCATGCTATCTTAAAAGAGAGGAAATTCAATAGATCTGATTAAGACTTTTAACAGACTAATTGTCACTCCTTTCCACAGTCCATAGGATTTAAAGTTCTATGGATGCATAAATTTTATGTAGCTGCAGCCTGCAGAGAATAAGTAAACTCTAGATTGCTTGATTACAGTACAATCACATAAAATGTTTTTTTTCTTGTGGATAATGTGTCTATTGCGTGTATATCATATCATGCAAGATGCCTTTGGTTTAAGTCAATACAAAACAAAAGAATTTGAAATGCATCAACTCAGATACACCATTTATAGAAAATTATATTCAGATCGTAATAGTGAAGAGATTAACCTGCTTGATCAAATCTATTGGTAAGTTCAGCTGCAGGCAAAAGCATCCGTGAATTATCCAGCATCTGCACCAAGGTAAAAGAAAGCTTGATTATGCACTGAGAGCTATTGAATTTGCAAACACTAGAAAGCCAAGGAAAAGACCTCATTTACGGATTACAGTCCAAAATGCCCCAATTAGCTGTCGAGTCGATAAAAAATCAAAACTCATTAAGAAACAAGTTCTTTAACAAGTGTTTAAGTGTATATATCTTACTAATCAAAACACAGTTTTTTTCAGAGAGAAGAGGGAAGCTATCCTTTGTCTCACAAATACAGAGAAATTTTCATGTTTGAGGACCAATAATTCTTCATTCTCTGAACCTCTCCTACATAAGGTCGCATGCTGCATACCAGTTGAGTGTCCAAAATTTTATTTATTAGCGGATATCCTTTGAAATATAGGTTTTAGGTGATTTTGATGTTGCTAAGATCAAGGCAGAGTTGTAAACGCAGAGGGGGCTGGACAGAATAGTTCATGAATCAGATAGTAGAATAAAAGATATGTTTTTCTGATTTCTGTATAAATTCCTAAATATCAAAGATATGTAAAAATTGAAATGCAATTCAACCATAAAGTTGATTAATAAAGAATAAAAAGCACACATACAATAAGACTAGTCACCAATTTGGGCCCACAAAAGTATTTCCAATAACACAAACATTTTGTCCAGTCTGTTCAAGATAGTTATATACTATCTATCAATATAGTTTTCTTTTTTTATGCAGAATGATTTAAGATAATCAAAGTTAAGACTTTAGCAGACGGGTAAAAAATTTGAAAAAAAAAAAATTTGAATGTTATTTTTAACTATATGAATTCCAATGACGACTTGCTAATTTTACAATCCAAGATTTATTAACAACAAATAATTTAAGAATCATATAGTCAAAGAAATTATAGAAAATCTGCCTATACATGATTTAATATGTAAACGACATAATCAAATGGATCTAAATCTTCTGATCCTGAATTAATTTTGATCCAAGGATGGGATCCAGATCATTTATGGCTATTTTGATCTAGATCATAAGATCTGGATGGTGGATCATAAGATTTAAACGCAGGTTCCATTTATATTCAAAATTAATTTCTCTCTCTGAAATTCCATAATTTTTGTTGATCCAGTGCATAGTTCCACTATAGCAGAATCTTTAGCATTTATTATCCAAACAATATCACTATTACATATAATTAAATCTCCCTTTAAACCATGCCATGGTACCATGGGGAGTAAAGCCTGAAGAACTTGGTATACCAGCACCGATATAAGTTCCACCCCACATGACTCTTGATATCTGCTGTCATTCAACAATATCAAAAACCCTCCACAAGGTTAGGAAATTGATGTATCTGATAAGCACAATATGAAATTTGTGTAGGGCCCAATGGGAAAGAATTAAGTTGTATGTTTACATGTGCAGACCAGAGCAGGTTAAGATTACAAAGCTGTTGATCTTAATTATCTTTAGGTTGCGCCCAAATTAATTACATTCATCAAGTGCAAAATACAGCTGTTCCATTTGTTGAAGGTGAAAGTTAAACCGGTATGTAAATGGTTATCTTAATCAAACTATTTATTGACAAATCTGTATGTTGGAGATGTTCCAAGCATATGCATCAACTGCATCCCAAACCTCGCACATATGTAGCTCATATGTAGAAGGTTTTGATAAGTAAATCAAAAGTGTCCCTCCATTTACTATCTTCATGAAGCCCACAATGATCAGATGCCTCACAACTGCTGCCCTTATCTCTCAGAATCATCCACCATTCTTTGCATATTTTCTCTAATTATTCGACTTTTAAAGGATAATTGCAAATGAGTTTCTGACACTCCCTGAGAGATCAAGTCCATATGCATGAAACAATAAATCAGCTCCTTTCAAAGATGGGCATGTAGGTAGTTACTGAGGAGGACATTGCTGCAGTTTCCTACCTGGCCGAAAGGAATGCATTTGCTGCCCGGCACATGACCACTTCTAATTCCCTTCCGTGGCTCTGGAGCTGCACCATCAAACCTGAGATACAATGATGCATCTTTATCAAACCAATAAGGTAACAAATACAGGCAGGACAGGGCAAAACAAAAAGATGATTGGATATAAAAGGATGCACCACCAGCACAAGAACTGAATATATGAAGATGAAAACACTATCTTGTTTGAACAGATATGCATGGTACTTGGGCAAAATTCAAGTTCCTTTCTCTTTGTTTTTGGGGAAAAAATTTAAAACCCTGAGCAGATATGTCGAGCATAATTCCATGCAACATTGGCAGCTGGACATGATAAAGATTGTTATTTCCTCATTGAGGCCCAGGTGTCTCGCTTTCCTCTTAAACTGTTGGGTGGCAGATGGTGGCTATCTAATTGATAAGACTGAGGTTAGAGTTAAACTCTATGTCCTTAAGACAATTTCGTCCCGCAATGGTGCTTACGGTCAGTATAACGATTGTCTCACAGGATACAATAGTCTCCTTTTGATGAAAGCAGCACTACAATTCACCAAAAATTTTGAACCAAGAATGCTACTCTCTTTTTAATGCACTATTGCTATACTACCCTAAGAAAAGTATGCAAATGCCTAAGAGAGGAAAGAACTATAATTGATTCGAATTGAACTCAATACAGAATGGAATGGATTGAATAAAAATGCTTGGTTTATGGTCCTATTTATAGGTTTTAGGTGCCCCTTAGAAGCAACCCTACGAAATTGATCTGTACCGTTAGATCTGATCGGATCTGATCAACGGTCAAATCAATAAGCCTTTACGTGATGTGATAAGCCGATTATGGCCGTGATCTGAAGATCAGCTGATCAGATAAGCCAATCCACATTTTGATATGCCTTTTCATCATCGTGATCTGATGATCACGTTATCAGATAGGCGATTGCACGGCTTTGATACGTCGTTTCAAGTTGGCTTATCACAATGGCCTGATCGGAGCGATGCCTTATCTCCAACCATACGATCGGACGGGCACCTTATCATCAACCGCAGGATCTAACGAGCACCTTATAACCAACGGTCATGTTGACTGATTAACTAACGGGTGTGAGCCGTTGGATCGATCGCAATCGTGATTTGATCACCGCATCTCGACCCTTCATCTGATCGATCAATGATCAGTTCTGATCCTGATCCGATGATCAATGGTCAATTGATCTCATCCCCTTATCTTGATCCGATCAGTCTCTACCATCGGATCCTCATGATCTAGAAAAAATTTAAAGCCCCTCAATCTCCTCGCGACGATGCGCACGTGCGCCTACAAAGCACTCATTGCATACGCGCGTGCATGGGATTGATGCATCACCCTCAAGCTCTTCACTTATGGTGAGCCTAAGGAACTTAAGCTTCAAAGAAGAGGTTTCTATATAAGTGAACCTTCCTTTCTTGTTTTTTCTAATGTGGGACTAAATGTCCTCACAATTTCTCATTCACACACTAAAAGTAGGTGATGGGCTTTCAAGGCCCATTAGAGTATTCAGGCCTATTAGCCTATTTAGGCCTTATTAGCCTATTTACCCAACAATCCCCCACATGAATAAAAATTGGACTTAGATCAAATATCATTAGATATCAGCAAAGGCAAACCCCCACATAAAAGGATTTTAATGCAAATGAATATGCAGACACTAAAGAGAGTATAAAGGGATGAAGTTGTATCGAGATAGGTAGCTTATGGCTTTGAACCTTCCTTAGTGAGTTGTTATCAAGTTTACTTGCTAAAAAATGAACATGATGCCTTGAACTTTTCAGCATTTTGTGTAAACTAAGACAATAACAATCACGCAACTTCTTCCCGAGCATTCTTTTGGTTCTCATGGTTGTGTTCATTTTGGCCCCGAACATCTTCTAGTCTCATGAGTGCTTCAGAGAATTAAACCTTAAAATTCTCATAGAATTGGCCCAGTTCACACTCACATAGGTGATTCTTATTAAGAGTATCCTGCCATACCCCACATGAATGTTCTTGTCATAAGAATCATTAAAAGCAATGCTTATCCTAGTACCTTTAGCAGGTAGCACCAATTATCATAGGAATGAGTAGGATTGGACATCATTAATGCTTTCAAGTCTCTTCATAATTTAGTTGTCCCTTTTGAATCTAGATCTTGGGATCTTCAGTTAGCTATGTTGGGTATCCACTATGAAGATTTTTCAGTTATAGGTTTTAAACCCATTCCCTTCGATAAATAGTTTACTTGATCTCTTGGTAACTCCTTTGTTAATGGATCCGCTAGGTTTTTCTTTGGCTGAACATAGTCAATAAAATTACACCAATTTCAAGTAACTGCTTAATGGTATTATGTCTGCAACGTATATGTCTAGACTTACCATTATACATCTTATTCTGTGCTCTGTAAATTGCAGATTGACTATCACAATGTATGCATATTGCAGACACAGGCTTTGGCCAACATGGAATATCTTCTAGAAGGTTTCGAAGCCATTCTACTTCTTTAGCTGCCTTTTCTAAAGCAATAAACTCAGATTCCATAGTGGATCGAGCTATACATGTTTGTTTAGAAGATTTTCATGACACAACACCTCCTCCTAAGGTGAATACATATCCACTTGTGAATTTTGTATCTTCTGTATTAGATACCCAATTTGCATCACTATATCCTTTTAGTACAGCTGGATATCTTGAATAGTGTAATCCATAACTTAAGGTATATCGCAAATATCTAATACCCTTATTAAAGCTGTTCAATGATTTAGACTGGATTACTTGTGAATCTACTCAACTTATTGACAGCATATGCTATGTCAGGACGAGTGCAATTCATGACATACATTAAACTGCCAATTATACGTGAGTATTCTAATTGAGATATGGGTTCTCCAGTATACTTAGCCAAATGTAGATTAACATCTATGTATTTTCACCGGGCTAGTATCATACTTTTTAAACTTATTTAATATTTTCTTAATATAATGAGATTGAGATAATATTATTCTTCAAATGTTCTAGTGATTCAAATCCCTAGTATAACATCTGCAACACCCATATTTTTCATGTCAAAATGTTGCTCAATATTTTCTTTGTCTGTTTAATCATTTCAGTATTACTACCAATGATTAACAGGTCATCTACATATAAGCAGATAATCACATATCCTTCAGGCAGGGTTTTGGCATATATACATTTGTCACATTCATTTATTTTAAATCCATTTGATAACATTATATTATCAAATTTTATATGCCATTATTTAGGTGCTTGCTTTAATCCATATAAGGATTTAACAAGTCTACACACCTTCTTTTTTGTCCTGGAACAATAAATCCCTCATGTTGTTCCATGTATATTTCTTCATCTGATTCACCATTTGAAAAGTAGTTTTAACATCCATTTGATGAATTTCAAGATTGTTAATGGCTGCAAAAGCGATTAACATTCTTATAAATGTTATTCTACTTACTGTGAATAGGTATCAAAGAAGTCTATACCTTCTTTTTATTTGAAGCCCTTAGCCACTAATCTGGCTTTATACTTATCAATTGATCCATCAACCTTTAGATTTTTCTTAAAAAATTTATTGCACCCTGAGGTTTCATGCCAGATGGTAAGTTTACCAACTCCCAGGTATGATTATGCATGATGGACTCAATTTCACTATTAATAGCTTCTTTCAAAAGGGTGCTTCTGGATAGACATTGCCTCTTTGAATGTTTGAGGTTCATCTTGTAACATATAAGTTATATCAGGACCAAAGGACTTTGCAACTTTTGGTCTCTTATTGCGTTTGGGTTCATCTTCTGGATATTCTTCCTGATGACTACTACTAGCAGTATTATTATAAGCTCTTTTATTTGAACTTATTTCTAATTTTCTTTTGCTTGAAATATATCTTCAAAGAATGTTGCATTCCTTGATTCCATGATTGTATTTTTTTGTATATCAGTTATATGATTTATACATAAGAAAACGATATGCACTACTATTATGTGCATAACCGATAAATATACAATCAATAGTTTTAGGTCCTATTTTGACCTTTTTGGGGTCCAGAATAGCTACTTTAGCTAGACACCCCACACTTTTAAGTAATTGTAAGAAGGCTTCTTTCCTTTCCATAACTCATATGGAGTAACATCCTTCTTCTTAAGAGGTATTTGTTAAGAATATGATTTGCTGAGAGAATTGCTTCTCCCCATAAATTTTATGGTGTACCAGAATTTATCAACATAGCATAGTCCCGAAACCTCTCAGGTACACATTTTTCACTAACTCTCATACTGAAAAACCCCATTAAAGCTCCATCAGAGCTCTG
The DNA here is from genome assembly GCA_900491605.1 of Calamus simplicifolius. Taxonomy (NCBI): domain Eukaryota; kingdom Viridiplantae; phylum Streptophyta; class Magnoliopsida; order Arecales; family Arecaceae; genus Calamus; species Calamus simplicifolius. The sequence continues at coordinate 687,912 of UESW01003897.1, forward strand.
GGTTCTCGGAAGAACACCCATCTAGAGGAACTCTTCTGGAGAGCCTTCTTCTCATATCTTCTAGTTGTGAATATCCACTGACTTGGGCGTCAAGGGTCTTCCGCAGAGGGCTACCCGAAACATCCTCTGCGTGCGGACTATCTTGCAGGTTCCATCCCGGGCGAGATTAGCATCCACCCGGAGCCAGGATGCACCCGAGTCAGAGAATGGATTTGCAGCAACAGATTGGCACTAGAGGAAGGGCCTCAAGTCCCGTAAACTTGTAATCCAGGAGACAATACTCGAAACCAAAAGAAGCATCCTCTAATGGCCAATCAAAGAGAGCCACATCCGAGGCTCAAGATTAGGCCGCCTCTCAAAGGCTGATCCAATTAGCGGTGTAGCTCCTCCGCCACCACCGCCAGCTGAGACTCCTTCACCATCGGCAATGGTGGTAATGCTGGACCAGTCGCTACTCTGGTCCAGTAGGTCCAGACACTGACCCAGCTGGTCCAGGGACTCCAAGGGGTTCCTTGCCTAGCTGTTCCTGCTCCACAACTTCATGAAGAGGCAGCTGCCCCTGTTCCCAGCGATCTCTTCTTCCAATCCGCCTGAAGCGATTATCTTCATAGACCCGCGAAGGCAAAGCCAGTGCCGCAGCGAGCTGCAGGGAAGAGCCCGCTCAGATCTCGACGGGTTCGTTCTCTTTCTTGTCTTCCCAGGACTCGACACCGCTGCCATCTTCCCATCGCCTAATCCCTCCTACCACTTGGATGAAGGGATTAGGCAACAGATGCAGGAGATGCATCGAAAATGGCGTCAGGAGTTGGACGCCGTCAGACAAGCCCCTCCGTCCCAGCCAAGGCAGAGCAGGGCATTCCCTTCTCTGAAAGGATCATGAGGAAAGTGATTCCCCCTCATGTCAAGCTTCCCACCATCGAGCCATACCATGGATCCACTGATCCCGACGACCACTTGAGCAGCTTCAGATCCATCATGATGTTCCATGGAGCATCAGATGCGATCCTGTGCCGAGCCTTTCCCTCCACTCTTAGGGGATCTGCCCGAACCTGTTTAATAGCTTGAAGCCAGGTTCCATTGATTCTTTTGACGAGCTGAGTTGTTACTCATCAGCCAGTTCGTCAGCAGCCATCGCCAGCGATGGAGATCTGATTCCCTCTCTGAAGTCAAGCAGAGAGAGGGGGAATCTTTGAAGAATTACCTTGGTCATTTCAATACGGCCCTCCTGGAGTCGACCATCTCAACACGAGGTGCCATGTCTGCCTTGGCTGGAGGAGTGTCGAAGGAAGGGGATTTCTACTTGGCTCTAGGTTAACTACCCGAAGAGCCTTTCAGACATGATGTCCCTGGCGGATAAGTATGCCAGGGTTGAAGAATCGAGAAGGTCAGCTCGAGCTGAGCAACTGAAGAAGAAGGAGGCAAAGGGCTCGGACAAGCATCGAGCCTACCGCCATGCAAGCCCGCCTCGCCACCAGAGAGCTCCTCCACCGCCACCTCGGACCGAACCCGGAGTCCGGCTCGAAGGTTCGACCGCTACACTCCTCTCACCGCGCCAAGAGCGCAAATCCTGATGGAGTTGAGCGCAGATTCCTCGGCCTCCTCCTCTCCGAGGCAATGCAACTCGGAGGGACATAACCAAGTACTGCGCTTCCATCGGGATCACGGGCATGACACGAGGACTGTTGGCAGCTCCAAAATGAGATCGAGCGGTTGATCCGGGGGCAGACTGGACCGATTCAGAGGACCCCCTGAGCCAAACAATGAAGGGGATCGCCAGCCGAGCCTCGCCAGCTTCCACCACCAAATCCTCCTTATCGGCAATGTTAATGTGATAGCGGCTGGCTCCCATCATCTTGGCCAGGCGAGGAAGAAAACCTGCCAAAGAAGGCTCGGTTGATGAGCTCACTTTCTGATGAAGATTTTCGGGAGGTACAGTACCCCCATGATGATGCTCTGGTTGTATCCCTAAACATGAACAACTATGATGTACACCGCATTTTAATTGATAGTGGAAGCTCTGTTAATGTTTTGTATTTTGATGCCTTTGTGAGATTGAAATTTCACAAAAAACCTTCCGTAGAATCCACCCTAGTAGGTTTTACGGCAACTCCATAATCCCCGAGGGAGTTATTACTTTAACAGTCCGAGCCGGCACTTGGCCCCGCGTAGCTACTGCGCTCATGGATTTTCTTGTAACCAAGCTTCGGTCTCCTTACAATGCCATCCTCGACAGGCCAGGACAAGTATCTCTCAAAGCCATCATTTCCATTCCCCATCTCGCCATGAAGTTTCCCACCGAATGGGGAGTGGGAGTTGTTCGAGGAAGTCAAATTATAGCTCGACATTGCTTTGTCGCTGACCTTCAATCCAGGAAGCCCGAGGTTGACGGGCTGGATGCTCGGAAGATTTTGCCGAGCAACGAGGAGAGCCAGCCAAAGAATTAGAAGAAGTGCCACTTGACGAAGCTTGGCCCGACCGAACCATAAAGGTCGGGTCACAACTGAAGGGAAAGCTTCGGCAAGACTTGGTCGAATTCCTTCGGAAGAATGCTGATGTCTTCGCCTGGTCCGCATCGGACATGCCCGGGATAAACCCGATGTCCTGGTCCACCGCCTCAGCGTGGACGAGGCATTTCGGCCGATTAAGCAGAAGAAAAGAAGCTTTGCCCCCGAGCACCAAAAGCTATCGAAGAGGAGGTGGACAAACTCATTAAAGCCAACTTCATCCGGGAAGTTAATTACCCTGACTGGCTGGCAAATGTAGTTATGGTGAAAAAATCAAATGACAAATAGAGTATCTGCATCGACTTCACCGACCTCAACAAGGCTTGCCCAAAAGATAGCTTCCCTCTTCCTCGAATCGATTAGCTTGTGGATTCAACTTTGGGGCACCAAATGTTGACTTTTATGGATGCCTATTCAGGCTACAACCAGATTCGGATGGCGCCCAAGGATGAGAAAAAAACTGCCTTCATCACCGACCGAGGTATTTATTGTTACCGAGTCATGCCTTTTGGTTTAAAAAATGCAAGTGCAACCCATCAAAGGCTGATCAATAAAGTCTTCAAGGAGCAAATCAGCCGGAACATAGAGGTGTATGTTGATGATATGCTGGTGAAGAGCAAGGAGGCATCCCGGCATATTGAGGATCTTGCAGAAAGCTTTGCGACACTTCGAAAGTATCAAATGAAGCTCAACCCAAAAACTATGCTTTCGGAGTCAATTTCGAAAAGTTCTTGGGCTTCATGGTCTCTCAGCGAGGCATTGAAGCAAATCCATAGAAGATCCAAGCCTTGCAGCAGATGGTCCCTCTGGGGTCGATCAAAGACGTGCAACGTCTTACCGAGAGGATAGCGGCCCTCAACCGCTTCATTGCTCGGTCGGCCGAAAGGTTCCTTCCCTTCTTCAAAGCACTTCGGTTGGCCAAAAATTTTCAATGGACCCCAGATTGCCAGAAGTCCTTTGAAGATCTCAAAAAATACCTCGGCTTGCCACCTCTCCTAAGCAGTCTGAAGCCAGGGGAAACACTGAGTCTATACTTGGCGGTCTCTGAGAGCGTTGTTGGCTCTGTGCTGATCAGAGAGGAAAACAAAGTTCAAAAGCTAGTTTATTATNAATTATCCATCGTCCAGAAGCATCGGAAGAATGATCAAATGGGCTATCGAGCTGAGTGAACATGACATTCAATATTAGCCTAGTCCAGCCATTAAAGCCTAGGTCCTGGCGGATTTTCTCCTTGAATGCACCATACCCGAAGATGGTTCTGCTTCGGACACCCCTAGACAAATAAAGCCCAGCACCCTGTGGTTACTCCATGCTAATGGATCCTCCAGTGCGAGCGGTCTGGTGCCGGTCTAGTCCTCACTAGTCCGAAGGGGGCGACTTTCGAATATGGCATTCGCTTCTCCTTTTCGGCCTCAAACAATGAAGCAGAGTATGAGGCCCTGCTCGTTGGACTCCGCATCACCCGCGAGCTCAAAGTCGAAAAGCTAAATGCCTACACTGATTCTCAGTTAGTGGAAGGCCAGGTGCAAGGAGAATTCGAGGCTCGAGAGTTGAACATGATTCAGTATCTTCAAAAAGTGTGCGATCTATCTTCCTACTTCGCTAAATTTAAGATTATTAGGTCCCAAGGGCTAAAAATGCACGCGTCGACCTTTTATCCCGCCTGGCGACTACGGACTCGATGGACCTTGAGCGGAGGTTCCACTTGGAAGTCCTGGAGAAATCCAACATTGTCGATGCTGATCAGATGATGCAGGTCAACATCGAACCATCTTGGATAGATCCCCTGCACAAATATCTCAAAGAAGGGTTGTTCCCCACTGACAGAAAAGAAGCAAGAAAACTAAAAATGCAATCATCTCATTATGTTTTAATTGATGATCGGCTGTATAAACGATCTTTCTCTATGCCATTACTCAAATGCCTCCGACTGTCAGAGGCTGATTATGCTCTTCGGAAGGTTCATGAAGGCATCTGCGGTAATCATCTTGGCGATCGGGCTCTATGCCACAAAGTGCTACGCCAAGGGTATTATTGGCCAACGATGCAGAGAGATGCTAATGACCTTGTTCGAGCCTATGATTCATGCCAGCGACACTCAAATGTCCAAAGGCTCCCCTCTGCTCACCTAACTTCTATATCATCCCCCTGGCCTTTCACCAAATGGGGAATGGATATCCTCGGTCCTTTCCCCCTCGCAACAGGGCAAAGGAAGTTCTTGTTTGTCGTAATCGATTATTTCACCAAATGGGTCAAAGCCGAAGCAGTCGCTCAGATAACTGAAGCTCGGGCTAAGGACTTCGTATGGAGATCTATCATCTGCCGTTTCGGCCTTCCCCATATCATCATCATCGACAATGGAAAGCAATTCGATAATCCTAAGTTCCAGAATTCTGTGAGGATCACGACATTCTTCATTGCCTAACATCAGTCGGACATCCTAAAGCCAATAGGGAGGCCGAGGTAACCAACCGAACTCTTCTGCAAGGAATTAAAGCTCGGCTCAACCGGGCATGAGGCAGATGGGCAGAAGAGCTCCACCACGTGTTGTGGGCCTACCGAACTACTGAGAGGATACCCACAGGCCAAACTCTATTTAAGATGGCTTTTGGTACGGAAGCTGTTATTCTTGTGGAGGTCGGGCTCCCCTCCCCTTGCATGGAAAGCTATTCGAAAGAATCCAATGATGAGCAACTCCGAACTAATCTTGATATAATAGAAGAAGTCAGGGAGAAGCCCCAAATCTGAATGGCCACCTATCAACAAAGAGTAGCCCGCTATCACTCCACCAGAGTCAAAGGGAAGTCTTTCTTTCTGGGTGATCTGGTACTTCGGAAGGCATCCATGTCAAAGCCACTAGAGCAAGGGAAACTATCCCCAAACTGGGAGGGTCCCTACCAAGTTGCGAAGGTAATCAGACCCGACACCTACAAACTCCAAGATTTGAATGGAAAATCTATCCCTCGGACATGGAACTTGGATAATCTCCGCATCTATCATCAATAAGAGTACGCCCTCACTAAACTTACCTTATTCATTACATTGAATTTAACTTTCAAAGGTTTGCAAAGTTTTTGTTTCGATTACTTTTCCCTGAAAACTACAATGAGAAGCAGGTCTTGCTATATAATCTTTGAAGCCTCGGTAGGGCCGAGTGATCTCCGTACCTTGGCCACGCCATGTAAAATATACTTTGCAAACTTCGGTAGGGCCGAGTACCTTGGCCGCGCCAAGTAAAATATAATCTTTGAAGCCATGATATCTCTTACCTTGGCCGTACCTCGATAGGGCCGAGTAATCTCCATACCTTGGCCGCACCAAGTAAAATATACTTTTCAAACCTCGGCAAGGCCAAGACCTTCGTACCTTGGCCACACCAAGTAAAATATAATCATTGAAGCCTTGATCGAGCCGAGTGATGTCTCTGTACCTTGATCGCACCAAGTAAAATATAATCTTTTTGAATCCTTGGCAGGGCCGAGTGACCTCCGTACCTTGGCTGCGCCAAGTAAAATATACCTTGCAAACCTCGGCAGGGCCGAGAGACCTTCGTACCTTGGCCGCGCCAAGTAAAATATAATCTTTTAAGCCTCGGCCGAGCTAAGTAATGTCTCCATACCTTGACTGCGCCAAGTAAAATATAATCTTTTTGAATCCTCGGTAAAGCCGAGTGATCTCCGTACCTTGGCCGTGCCAAGTAAAATATAATCTTTTTGAATCCTGGCAGGGCCGAGTGATCTCTGTACCTTGGCCGCACCAAGTAAAATATAATCTTTGAAGCCTCGGCCAAGCCGAGTGATGTCTCCATACCTTGGCTACGCCAAGTAAAATATAATCTTTGAAGCATCGACCAAGCCGAGTGATATCTCTGAATAATATCTCAAGCCTCGGCAGGACCGAGTGATATCTCTGAATAATATCTCAAGCCTCGGGCAGGACCGAGTGATATCTCAAATAATATCTCAAGCCTCGGCAGGACCGAGTGATATCTCAGAATAATATCTCAAGCCTCGGCAGGGCCGTGTGATATTTCTAAATAATATTTCAAGCCTCGGCAAGGCCGAGTGATATCTTCAAGCAATATCTCAAGTTTTGACGTGAATGGATGACTCCTTCATAATGGCAGCAAAGCCGGTTGATTTCTCAGACGCTCTAGCATGACTGAAACGTCCTATCATGCTTCGGCGGAGGTAAGTAACCTCTTTCTCTGCACACCAGCAAAATTATGCGAGTCATTTCTTTTCAAGGAAAAGCCTGCTTCGTCCCTCGGGTAAGGCCACATCTACATTACAAATTAATGAGGCCGCCCAGGCCTTCCTCTGACCTAAACAGAGACGAGTACTTCCTCCACAGAGGACTGAGCATTACCAAAATGCCTAACAAAGGCAAAGTAACTTAAACACTGCTGGAGATTTATAAACTATGCTATGATTCGGAAAGCGCAATGCAAACAGAACGACCCTCGCTACCGAACAACACAATCACGTTGGAAAAGAAACAAGTATTCGAAGAAGAAAGAGTAAGAGCTTTCTTTATTGATAAAAATTACAACCTCCTGAGAGGCATTACAAGTGCATCATAGCACAGAAAATAAAGAAAAATAAAATAAATGCTCAGGCAAGCAGCTTCGGCCGATGATGTTGCTCTGAAAGCTCGGGCAAGCAGCTTCGGTCGATAACACTATGTATGCATCCGACCCACGAAATCAGAGAAATCAGACGGCTCCGTTGAGTCACTGGTTAATGCCCAAGAACAAAGCAGGCCATCCACGAATCCCTCGGATGGATGAACTAAGGGATCCAAGCTGGGCTAAAGACCTGTGGATGTCGATGCTAAGGATTCCTCCTCCCTGAGTGGTATGCTGGGCTGCTAGCCGCTGCCCAACAACATAGACAGGAGACCTGCACTACTTGCCTCCCTCCTCGTTGAGAAGGACCCCTCGGGCGGATGAACTGAGGGATCCAAATTGGGAAAGGAGGCGAAGTCCATGTAAGCCATGAGGCCTGTATATGCTTTGCTTTCCTGTGGTCCCCATGGCAAGTGACAAAGGCAATACAGAGAGCGCATACATGCGCTCTCCATATGACCTCTGTGCGCATCCCCATGTGCTCTCCATATGACCTTCGAGACTCCTCCCTTGAGGACTACTTGCTCTTCAGCAGCTCCTCCATCACCCCAGCTATCTGGGACGAGCCAACTTTCAAAAGGGAAGCTCGATCTCTCCATTCTCGACCTCAGTAAAATAGGCACCATGAAAACCTCTCTAACTCACAGAAAGAGAAGGTTTGGGAGATGCTCAAACATAGCCCGCTCTCCCCTTTTTATAGGTAACAAACCGGGAGCAACCATTAAGGAAGAGGACCCTGGAATTCAAAACGCCATGGTCACACTGCCATGTGGTGGACTAAGAAAAAAGGGCGCATCCCAAGACGCACCGAGCACGCTTCCCAGGACGTGATGAAAGGTGGAAGACCTCCTTCTGATCTCGAATCAAGAGCCTTAAATGTGAAAAACCATCTATATCCTTGATATATGAGCGAACCTGGGAGATCCCCCTCCGAAAATGATGTCATCCACTAGCAATCGATTGCTTAACGTGTATGCAAAATGGACTCACGTTGGAAAAGGCCAACGAGATAAATGCCCTAAGGAAAAATGAGGTACCCTTCGGTAAATCATGAGCCATTTCACCTACCTCGGCAGGAAGCAGACCAACTTCTTGCTTTAGATAAAACAAACTATTCGCCTCACCTTAGCCCCAGCCAAAGTACTTCTCTTGTTTCGGCCATTTCGAGCCGCTCTCCTCTCTCGGCGAACCGAGCTATCCTATGCCTCGGCGAATCGAGTTGTCTTACGCATTTCGAACTATTTGTCTTACTTCGGGCGAGGTCGGGATAATGTTCCTCGGCAAAACCAAATAGTTTCATACATCGGAAGACCTAGCTAACTTGGCTTCGATTAAGCAAAGCATTCAGCTCAGAACTGCTAAAAGCCATCTCATCTTGAAGTACGATTCGTTTACGATAAGCTACTAGTGGGAAAAAACTTCTAACAAACAAAAAGATTATTCGAGAAGCGATGATCAAAGCAAAAGGACACACAGAAGAAGAAAAAAGATTCATCCATAAGATTCGATTGAATTACAAGTGAAAAAAGCAAAAATACATAAGCAATCTCAAGGGTCATGATTCAAATTGGTTCTAGGGGCCCCCTCGGTAACATCTGGAGGAATTTGACTTGGTTCGCCCACTTCGAATACAGCTGGAGGGGGAACCTCAGGTCCCTCGGCATCAGGCTGAGGACACCCCTCTGGAATCGCGGCCTCATCAGTGCCTAGGATGGTCTCGAGGTCAACATCCAAGATATCCTCATACTCAGCTTCTTCGGCTCCTGGGGTACGAGTATCGTAAAACTCGGCATCTAGAAAAGATAGATCTAGCTCAGGGTATACCCGAGAGATCTTCGCCCGTGTCTCCTCTTCCGAACCAAAATGCGGCACAAGCCTCTTTGTGCTCATCGGTAAATTGGGCAGAACTCTTGTACTCGTCTATGGCCGAAGAGACTCGTCTGTTAGCTTCGACCAATTGACCCCTAGTTCGAAATTGATTTGGCGGCTTGAGGCCAACTCCGCTCTCAAAGTTTTGAACTGGTCCTAAACCTCGAGCCCGATTCTGACTATCTACAAACACCGGATCGTTTGAGGCTATGGCCGAAAGAAAAGGCACTAGAAATAAGTAAGAATACATTATACCTCTTCTTCTCGCCAAGCCATTTTTTGTTCAACTCATGAACCTTTTCAAGGACTTTCAATTTAACCACTTTATTCTGCTGGAGACCCTCCTTGAGGTCATTAACCTTGGACTGTTTTTCTTCGACCTCCCCGAGACTAATCAAGGTCAGCGGTGAGTTTGGCAATTTGATCATGCTGCCATTTCAGTCGGTCCTTCCTATCAACGAGCTTCCTATTTAGGCTGACGAACTGATCTTGCTGTCGCCGATGCCTGCGCTCCTCTTCGTCAAGCCTCTTATTCCAATTATTTTTCTCCTCGACGAAGATATCCTTCAATTCGCCCCATCCCTCATCGAAGCGCTGCCGCATAGCCTTTATTTCTTCGGCATGCTTAGATTTGATCTGTGACAGCTCCATACAGGCTTTATCAGATTGCTTGCGAAAGCCCTGGAGTTCTTTAATTTGGATCCCGAGTTGAGAGGCTCTCTCAGCGATAGCTTGGTAGGACTTGCTCATCTTCTCGAAGTCCCCCTGGACAGATGACAAGGCCCTGGAAAGTTTGCTAGTCGAATCCACCCTTTCCCGAAGACCGGCGGCCTCCCTCCTGACTTGAGCACAGGCCCCCATGGCCAAGTTCAGGCGCCAACTCAGCGCCCTCATAATTAAGGCATTCTGCAGAAAAAGCATAAGTAAGAAAGTGCAGCCAAGCCAACTGACTAAAAATTGCTACCTTGACACAATGACTTACTCGGGAGGCGTAGTTTGTGGCAATCTTCATAAGAGCGGGGCTGCTGATCTCGGGAGAAGGTAGACATCCTTCGGCACTTCGAGCCACCCGAAAGCCCTCGATGATGTCCTCTACAGAGGATTCATCCGCCGAGGAACCTTCTCCCATGCGCAGCATGGACCGCATCAAAGTGGCAAACATATCTTCTACCTCTGGACTATGAATAAGGAAATTAACGGCCGAAGAATTGGCCTGAGGAGCTTCGGCCTGAGGAACTGCCATCCGTCTGGCCTCCTCCATTAGAATTCTAACCTGCGGAGCTTCATATGCTTTAGCTCCGGTTGAAGGAATTTTAGTCCGACCATCCCCTCTGCTCGGTGGTTCTTCTTCTTCTTCTTCCTCCTCTCCAAGCGTTACCTCGTCCCCAACGGACTCCACCCAAACCTCGGCCTCCTCCGCGGCTCCCCCGATACCTCGAGAGAAAGCCCTCCAACTGGAAGTCCTTCAACCTCTGCCAGTCCCCCCTCGGGCGGCTCCATGTGAGCTTCGATAGCAGCAACTACCTCTTTTGCCCCCTCAACCAAAACAGGGGCCTCTTCCCCATCCGTGCGCAGCGCTAAAGGATTACCAACCTCTAACAAATGCGGCTGATTAGCTTCGGGCGAGGGGATTGCAGATGAACGGGTGACACCCCCTCAGCGTCATCTGACACAACTACTATTTGGAGGGGGGAAGCTTCAATTGCTCCTTCCAAGCTTCCCCCGATGGTTCTTTCCTCCTCTACTACCACACCTCCCTCCGGCAGGGAGGGCTCATCGACCGCGGCCAACGCGCCCACTTCCCCCTTCTTCGGAGTGGAGGAATGGTGGCTAGCACTATCTTTCTTCAGCTCCTTTGAGCGAGACCCGGAAGGGCGGGATCTCTTTTTGGACCTATGCTTGTCCCCAGAGCTGGAGCCCCTATGGCACTTGCCCAGCTCCTTCTTCATTTGGCCCACGAATGCCGACCTCTCGGCTAAAAGCACAACAAACAGTCAATTAAACCACAATAAAGTTGCTTGAGTATATCGACCACCAGAGCAAAGGGAAAAAGAGACTCACCTTGGGGGTCAATAGAACTGAGCCCGGCGGCAAAAAGGGTGTCCTCTGATAATAGGGCGCTAGCCGATAGCACCCGACCATTGCGAAGGGTTACCAAATCCCTCTTCTCCTGCTCGAACAACTCCGGGCGCCCTTTCAGATCTTTCACGTAGCTCGCCCATGTCCCAGGGAAATCCAAACCAATGTTCCCCTCAACAATAAAGAACCGAGACTTCCACTCCTTAATCGAGGATGTATTATCCAAAATCATTTTGAATCATTCCAAGGACCAATGTAAGGCCACTCGGAGTTCCTCTCGGAAACAGGTTGTAACAGACTCGAATATAGGGAGCGTTGTGGTCACCCCAACATGGCTGCACATCGAGATGAATCCGATGAGGTTGCGCCAGCTGTTCGGAGCCACCATTGTCGGGCATATGTTGTATAACCTCATTACCTCCTGCACTAGTGGGTGAAGAGGGAACCGGAGACATGCCCTCAGGCTTTCCTCGTAGAAGAATACCCCATGGCTCAGCTCGGTCGAAACCCTATTTCAGCCCTCAGAAGCCATACGGCAACACTCCGAGGAACTCTGTAACGGCGGCGGATTCTGTCCAAATCTTCGAGAGTTATCTCTGAGGCTACGTTGCTCGGGCCCTTCATATTGTCAAATTGAGGGACAAGCACAGACAAGTTCACAAGAGTTTTGGGGAAGGAAGGGAAAAGTCTCTGAGAAAGAAATGAGAAGGTGTTGCAGAAGGAACGCCGCCCTGGCCCCTTTCCCTCTTTAAATAGCACTCAGAAGGAAAGCCCAAGATGCTAAAACTTTCGATATGGGCGCCATAAATACAGGAGCCTCGTCACGTGGAACTCTCACAATCGCGGCCTGCTGAAAATGAGGCATTTCCTCGCGTTGTGGCAAAAAATGATGACAAAACAGCGGTCTGTCATTTACGAGACTATCATTGCCCACCCCTTCGGATTCCCCGAATGAGATTATTCCAAAACTCTACTTCCTACATCCGAATTTACACTTTGGACTAAGGAGTGGGGGGCATGTGATGAGGGGTAAAATTATCATCGCATTAATGCTCGTGCATATCGACAATTGGGTCGAGACCAATCCCAACATCCTGTCGGCCAGCTATCACATCCGCAAGGTGGCGAAGCTAAATCACCTTCAGCAGAGTCGGATCGCCCCGACGAACCGAACCATCCTCATGCCTCGGCAGACCGAGCCGTCCTCTACTCGGCAAACCGAGCCATCCTCATGTCTCGGCAAACCGAGCCATCCTATTGTTGGGAGAGTTAATCCCCGAGGCATGCATATTTTAAAATTTGATAACAATTATCAATGCGAAATTTAAAGATTACATATTAATCTTTCTAACATGCATCAAGATCATATCTTTGCCTTATATTATAAGATCATTTGATCTAAGTATTGCATATAAATTAAATAATTAAGATCATATCTTAATCTTCAAGATGAGAAGTCATACTACTCATCTTGAAGCCTACCTTAAGATCTAAGGATCAAATCACTCACCTTAAGAACAGTAGGTAAATCCTTTGTGCTCTGCAGCCGTTCAATCGTCCGCCTCTAGTATTGTCCACGCGAAGCCCCGAATGATCGGATTCCCGGGAGTGTTAGCTCGTGAAAAATAATTTTGCTGATCTTGAATTCTTCCACTTTAATCTTCCTCCAAGATCCACCAAGCTTTTGCTAACACTAAAATCATACTAAAATTTTCTGTTCTAACTCTTAGAACTGTAACACATGGTTCTAATATTTAGAGTTTTTGATCTCTTTTTATCTTGTGTTTTGTTATCTGGTGAGGGATGTCCTCTATTTATAGTTTCATATTAGCCAGCCTATTGAATTCTAACATTTAGAATTTGCTATTTTTGTGAAAACCAAAGAGACATATTAAATTCACACACTTATTAATGCATGAAGAGTTGTGTGGAGTGCTCTTCCAAAGAGGCACATTAATTACACGCTTGTCAATGCATGGAGAGTTGTGCGGAGTGCTCTTCCAAAGAGGCACATTAATTCATATTTGTCAATGCACGGAGAGTTGTGTGGAGTGCTCTTCCAAAGAGGCACATTAATTCACACACTTGTCAATGCACGGAGAGTTGTGTGGAGTGCTCTTCCAAAGAGGCACCTTTTAGCAAAATTTATTTTTCTTGAACTTGAATCATTTGAAGAAGATTAAAAGTTATAAATTAAATTCTGCATAAGAATTTAATTTCTCATGAGATGAGATTTTAGTTATCTCATCATGCGAGAAAACCTTTTTCACACATGGGGTTTGGATTTTTGATTTTAAGCTAATTTAAATTTATTGGATTAAACAATATAGATCATGGTCCTAGCCCAAATCAAATTTGGCTAATCCTGAATCTATTTAAATCCAAATCAAATCTAATTTCAAATCAATATTTGAAATTGATTAGTCCTTCTAGTAGACGTAAACCAAATTGAATCTTATTCACTTGTACTTAATCCAATTGAGATAATTCAATCAATCAAATTGATTAATTAAATCATATACGATTCTCAATCGTTGATCAGCAAATAGATCATCCTAAGAAACTTCTATGCGTGTGACTCTCTAGGTTCGAACCTAAGCCGGTAGCATAGAAACAATTTTCTATACTAATCGATGTGCCCATCTAGCAATGGAACCCGACGTCCGGATAGGTCGAAGAGTTGCCAAGAAAACTCCAAGAACCCTAAGAAACAGTTACCATATAATTCATCCTCTTGACCACAAATGCTAAGGATGGCTTAAGAGCCTGTCAACTCTAAACAGCAAATCCATAAAGTGATTTCAATTTTAGTGATCATGTGACTTTCACATGAAGTGCCTTGGCCAAGGTCTTGCTAAATTGAAACACAAGCATTTCTCCTTTTAACGGATAGGTCAAATTCCATCTTGATCCACAACTACCACAAGTACTTGACTGCACCCAGTAACCTTTCGTAGCTGGATTAGAAATCCAGGTGGTCCGGCACCTAAGTACAATGAGTTTCTTGTAAGCCACTGGTTGTGATCTTCAGGTCTGAAGGATACTTATACCTATATCTTTTGATTAACTCTTGACAGTAGAGTATCCGGAAATGAGTCACGTTCGGTGAAATGTACTCCTACACTTTTACCTGTATGTCATACCAGTGTCTCTACACTCCTTGGTTAAGAGGACAACCAACAAATATGATATACAACATCTATATTGATAGTACTATGGCCCTGTCATAGTATATCATTTGGTCGCGAACTCTTTTAAGGACCTTCAAAGATAAATCCTCCTTTATCGTGAAGGAAGATCCTGAGGGATTCATTACTATTAGGAGTTTAAGAAGATGTTCTTGTAATGAATAAACTACCAAATAACTTTTATTAATATATCAATTTATATACAATTTACATCAGCACAATCATCAAATGATTGGCTTTAGGATACAATTCCCAACAAACTCCCACTTAGCCTAAAGCCACTCATTACAGTATCTAATACCCATCTTCAATTTATAGTCATCAAACTCTTGATGCTGAGTGCTTTAGTAAATGGGTCACCTAGGTTTTCTTTCCATCAATCTTCTAAAGATTTATGTCACCTCGGTCTACAATCTCTCGTATAAGATGAAACCGACGCAGTATGTGCTTGGTGCGCTGATGTGCTCGTGGTTCCTTTGCTTGAGCTATGGCACCAGTACTGTCACTGTACAACAGGACTGGTCCATCTATGAAAGGTGCCACTCCAAGCTCGGAGATAAACTTTCGCAGCCACACAGCTTCTTTCGTAGCATCTGATGCAGCGATGTACTCTGCCTCGCACATCGAATCTGCCACTGTATGTTGCTTGGAACTTTTCCAGCAAACAGCTCCACCATTTAGGATAAACATGAAACCCGATACACTTTTGCTATCATCATGATCTGATTGGAAACTGGAATCAGTATATCCAACAAGTTTCAAATTAGACTCTCCATAGACTAACCACTGGTCCTTAGTATTTTTCAAATACTTAAGGATTGTCTTAACAACTTGCCAGTGTTTTTCTCCTGGATCAGATTGGTATCTACTCACTACTCCTAGTGAGTATGCCACATCTGGTCTTGTACATATCATGGTATACATAATCGATCCTATTGCTGAAGCATATGGAATTCGACTCATACGTTCTCTTTCATTAGGAGTTGTCGGACAATCCTTCTTAGAAAGATGAATTCCATGGCCTATCGAAGATAGCCTTTCTTGGAATTCTCCATGCTAAACCTCTTTAGCACTGTGTCAATGTACGTAGATTGGGATAAACTAAGCATCCTCTTAGATCTATCTCTATAGATCTTCATCCTGAGGATGTATGATGCTTCTCCCAGATCTTTCATGAAGAATTGTGATGATAACCATGTCTTTATTCCTTATAATGCAGGGACATCATTCCCGATTAAGAGAATATCATCCACATATAATACAAGAAATACAATAACGGAACCGTTAGCCCATTTATAAATGTAAGGTTCTTCTTTATTCTTAATAAAGCCATAAGATTTGATCACTTTATCAAATCGTATGTTCCAACTCCTAGATGCTTGCTTAAGTCCATAAATAGACTTCTGTAGCATGCACACTTTAGACTCGTCTTTAGATATAAAACCTTCAGGCTGTATCATATACACCTGTTCTTCTAAATCACCATTTAGAAAAGTGGTTTTAACATCCATTTGCCAAATCTCATAATCTAAGTGTGCTGCTATAGCTAGCATAATCTGAATGGATTTTAGCATTGCCACAGAAGAAAATTTCATCATAGTTAATACCATAACGTTGACGATACCCCTTGGCAACCAGATGTGCTTTATAGGTCTCAACCTTTCTGTCTGCACCTCTTTTCCTCTTGAAAACCCACTTACACCCTATGGGTTTTATCCCTTCGGGTGGGTCAACTAATGTCCATACATTATTGTCCTTCATGGAATCAAGTTCGGATTTCATGGCATCAAGCCATTTATTAGAGTCAGTCCTTTGCATAGCATCCATATAGGTGATCGGATCCTCGTTGTTCTCATCGAGTTCAATAGGATCATCATTCTGGACCAAGAAACCTAAGTATCTGTTCGGTTGATGTGGTACTCTAACAGATCGCCTTAATGGTGCATCTAAAATGGTTTTGAGTTTGATCTAATCAACTCAGATTCTAAGGGTTCACTGGTTTGTGTTGTTCCTTCTACTTGATGAACTTCCTCAAGTTCAACATTAGAGCTATTTGTTCCTTCACTAAGGAACTCCTTTTGAAGAAAAACTGCTCTATTACTAATGAACAACTTTTGTTCTTCAGTATTGTAGAAGTAATATCCTTTGGTTTCTTTCGGATAGCCGATGAAAAATATTTGTCAGATTTGGGTTCAAGTTTGTCTGATTTTGCACGTTTCACATAAGCTGGACACCCCCACACTCTCAGATAGGTGATTACTGGTTTATGTCCATACCACATCTCATGTGGAGTTTTTGAAACAGACTTACTTGGAACCTTATTGAGAATATGACAAGCTGATTCTAATGCATATCCCCAAAAGGATATTGGCAATCTTGCAAAACCCATCATGGACCGAACCATGTCTAACAGAGTTCGATTCCTCATTTCCGACACACCGTTATGTTGTGGTGTTCCTGGAGGAGTCCATTGGAGAGAATCCCATTCTCCCTTAAATATGTCACAAAGTCATTGGAAAAGTATTTGCCTCCTCGATCTGATCGAAGGATCTTAATACATTTTCTGTATTTTTTTTCTTTATGATATTGTTTAAACATTTCAAACAATTCAGATTTATGTCGCATAAGATAGACATAACCGAACCTAGAAAGGTCGTCTGTAAAAGTAATGAAGTAGTAATATCCATCTTTGGCACAAGTGCTCATTGGTCCACATACATCAGTATGTACTAGACTTAATAGCTCTTTAGCTCTTTCACCTTTTTCAGTAAAAGATGACTTGGTCATTTTACCAAGAAGACAAGATTCACAGGTAGTTAATGATTCACAATCATCAACTCGAAGGATGCCCTCCTGAGTTAACCTGTTTAATCTATTCTTATTGATATGACCCAGCCGATGGTGCCAAAGATAAATGTCTGTGACATAGTTGTTCTAGGGCGCTTACTTGATTTGTACACTACATTCACAGGCTGTGATAATATATAAATGTCATTAGATAAATGCCCAGTCATTACAGTGACTCCATTCATAATGATATTCAAAGTAACATCCTTTATTGAAATTTCATAATGACTTTTGGCCAGAAGGCCTACAGAAATTACGTTCAACAAGAACGTTGGGCAAAAATGACAATCATTTAGTATAATGACATTTCTATTGAAAACTATTTCAAGAACTCCTAATGCCAGAACTGGAACTAATCTTCCATCGCCGACATTAAGGAATCTTTCATTGTCCTCAAATCTTTTAGTGACCTGTAGTCCCTGCAATGAATTACAAATGTTAAAAGGACTCCCGGTATCCAATACCCAGGTCTGATTATCATATACAGAAAAATTACAAGGTGTTATCATATAAATACCTTGTTGAGCAACATCTTGCCCCTTTTTCTTCTTCGGCCTGTTTGGATCAAGTGTGGCAATGTAAAGAGGACAGTTCCTCTTCCAGTGCCCTTGCATCTTGCAATGAAAGCATTCAGCTTGACTTTTATCAACTTTCTTCTTCTGCATCTGACCCCTTATAGATGTCCTAGCATGTTGCACCTTTTTCTTATTCTTTTCTACTTCCCTTTCCCAAAGGGTTGACGCCCTATCTTAGATCCTTCAACCACATTAACCAAACCCTTAGAGAGCTGGTTATCCTTCTCAAAGTTCTGTAACAACCCCAACAAACCGTGGTAGTTGACTGTAGGCTTTGTCATTCGAAAATGAGTAAGGAAAGGTCAGAAGGATGGAGGCAAGGAATTTAGGATCGCATCTTTTCCCAACTACTCATGTAGGGAAAGCCGAGCTTGCTTAGCAGTTCTATCTTCTCGATCATGTACAATACATGATCAGTGATGAGATCCATCCCTCATTCGAGCATTAAAAATAGCACAACTAGTCTTGTGCCTTTCAACGTCGTCAGGTGTGCCGAAAGATTCATTCAACGCTTGAATGATTTCTTCTGGCTGAGCATTCTCGAACCGGCGACCAAATTCATCGTTCATTGCTGCTAGCATGATGCAACGTACGCTAGTTCTATCATTGAGCCACTTCTGATAAGTGTCTTTCTCAGAACTTTGTGTGTTTGCATCAGGTATCTTTGGTGCAGGATTATTAAGAATATATAGAATCCTCTCATGCTCAAGGACGATCTTAAGTTTTCTAAACCAGCTATTGAAATTTGAACCATTCAACTTGTCACTATCCAATAGGGACCTTAATGATAAATTAGTGGCCATTTTCTTCATAAGGAAAAACTAAAGTTTATATATAAATTGATTCAGTCTAAAGACTTGGACTTTAGTCTAAAGATTCTTCCACTATTTTGTTTAAATTGGCAGCCTCTACACCCCAATTCGAAGAATTATTCTTAATTCTTTAGCGGGCACTAAGATCTACATAGACTACATACAGGCCCAAGTGAAGCTTGGCCAACCCATATGCATCTAAGAGTAGGTTTAAAAACCAATTGTTTCCCAAAATAATTCTTAGTGTTCAGTTTTGCCCCATGTACCTCTTCAGCAGGCATGGAGTGCCTCCACTAAAAGTTCTGGTTAGGTCCAACCATTAAATGATATAATTAGTGTAACCTATCAATAGACAACCAAGCCCGAGTGAAGCTCGGCTCACCTGACTGTCTATTTAATAGTTACGCTGACTTATCATATAATGAATGATAATTCCGATGGTTGACAAGCACCAGGCATGGAGTGCCTCCAATGATTATCAAGACATCGGACTCATTATCACCCACCTTAATGGGAGGCTATGATCTAGTTATCATATAACTATTTCATTTTAAGGACCTAATAATTTTAGAGGATTTTATAATTTGAAGACAAATTGACTAATCAAGTTCTCCACTGAATGTATGAAATGGGTAGAATGAAATAAGATTAAGTCAGGTTAAGTGGCACCTAAATCAGTCAAACTGATTTCCTTACAGGCATAGGTCAACCCGAATCAGGTAAATGATTGAATCATAAATGGTTCACCACATTGACCAGGTAAGTGAGATCGATGGGAGGGATATGCCATTAACTCGTTAAAGATGCATCAATACGAGTAGCTCCCAATTAAAAACCATTCGATCGTTGATCCTAGAGCAACTTGCTAACTCACCTTGACATCATATGGCTAACCAATTCTGATTTGACCATCTAAGAGATTCATGCTCAACCACGGAGCCTAATCTACTTCCATTTGGTTTAATCAAAAGAAGGACATGATCAACTACAACTATTGTTTGATTTAGAGCATTCTTAACCTAATCTAATTAGATTTGTTCAAATACTCTTTTAGTCCAGTTGATTTAAACCTTAGGGTCTAACCCTTTATGGACCCGATTTAGCTAACCCAAAAGATTAAATATATTTCATGTTTACATGTCATATATTTCAATCAAGCATCACATGTATTATGTTACTACTCATAATTCCTATATTTAGATCATATCTAAAGAGATTATGAATTAATATTTGACATTCAAATTAGACTCTCATAAATATTTGTATGTTTCATAACATAGACATCATGCCATCATATATCATATCTATGTTTTATACTAAACATGCAAATATCATGCTTTTATACAACATCAATATGTATCAAATATAAACATCTTTTGAGAGTGCGTGTAATCTATGTTTTGATGCATAAGCTCAATTTAAATTATCTTTGGATTGAGCATCAATGATAAAACAATAGCACGGCAATATGTCACAGAATACCTCATTGAATGGGTAATTTGATTTTCAATCCATCTATGACCATATAGCCTTGCGATTAGTTTTAGCCATAATTACACAATTAATAAGAACATTAATTTACATGTAATAAATTAGATCAATAAGAAACCATTGCTCTGATACCATTTGTTACTCGGTCATGGGTACCTCCCATGTCACCTAACAAATGTACTATCAGACTAGCCGGCTACCGTCTCGGCCGGTACACCAACACCAATGGGCGGAGAGTCTGGCTTCGGTGACACGGTCACCAGCGAGAGTTCCCATTGATGCTCTGCCTACATTTTAACCCGTGCAGGTCAACTAGCTCTGATACCACTTGTTGGGAGAGTTAATCCCCGAGGCATGCATATTTTAAAATTTGATAACAATTATCAATGCAAATTTAAAGATTACATATTAATCTTTCTAACATGCATCAAGATCATATCTTTGCCTTATATTATAAGATTGTTTGATTAAATTAAATAATTAAGATCATATCTTAATCTTCAAGATGAGAAGTCATACTACTCATCTTGAAGCCTGCCTTAAGATCTAAGGATCAAATCACTCACCTTAAGAACAGTAGGTAAATCCTTTGTGCTCTGCAGCCGTTCAATCGTCGGCCTCTAGTATTGTCCACGCGAAGCCCCCGAATGATTGGATTCCCGGGAGTGCTAGCTCGTAAAAAATAATTTTGCTGATCTTGAATTCTTCCACTTGAATCTTCCTCCAAGATCCACCAAGCTTTTGCTAACACTAAAATCACACCAGAATTTTTTGTTCTAACTCTTAGAACTGTAACACATGGTTCTAACTGTTAGAGTTTTTGATCTCTTTTTATCTTGTGTTTTGTTATCTGGTGAGGGATGTCCTCTATTTATAGTTTCATATTAGCCAGCCTATTGAATTCTAACATTTAGAATTCCACTATTTTATAAAAACCAAAGAGACATATTAAATTCACACACTTATCAATGCATGAAGAGTTGTGTGGAGTGCTTTCCAAAGAGGCACATTATTCACATCAATGCATGGAGAGTTGTGTGGAGTGCTCTTCAAAGAGGCACATTAATTCACACACTTGTCAATGCATGGAGAGTTGTGTGGAGTGCTCTTCCAAAGAGGCACTTTTAGCAAAATTTATTTTTCTTGAACTTGGGAATCATTTGAAGAAGATTAAAAGTTATAAATTAAATTCTGCATGAGAATTTAATTTCTCATGAGATGAGATTTTAGTTATCTCATCATGCGAGAAAATCTTTTTCACACATGGGGTTTGGATTTTTGGTTTTAAGCTAATTTAAATTTATTGGATTAAACCAATATAGATCATGGTCTAGCCCAAATCAAATTTGGCTAATCCTAAATTATTTAAATCCAAATCTAATCTAATTTCAAATCAATATTTGAAATTGATTAGTCCTTCTAGTAGACTTAAACCAAATTGAATCTTATTCACTTGTACTTAATCCAATTGAGATAATTCAATCAATCAAATTGATTAATTAAATCATATACGATTCTCAATCGTTGATCAGCAAATAGATCATCATAGGAAACTTCTATGCGTGTGACTCTCTAGGTTCGAACCTAAGCCGGTAGCATAGAACAATTTTCTATACTAATCGATGTGCCGATCTAGCAATGGAACCCGATGTCCGGATAGGTCGAAGAGTTGTCGAGCAAACTCCAAGAACCCTAAGAAACAGTTACCATAATTCATCCTCTTGACCACAAATGCTAAGGATGGCTTAAGAGCCTGTCAACTCTAAACAGCAAATCCATAAAGTGATTTCAATTTTAGTGATCATGTGACTTTCACATGAAGTGCCTTGGCCAAGGTCTTGTTAAATTGAAACACAAGCATTTCTTCTTTTAACGGGATAGGTCAAATTCCATCTTGATCCATAACTGACTACCACAAGTACTTGACTGCACCCAGTAACCTTTCGTAGCTGGATTAGAAATCCAGGTGGTCCGGCACCTAAGTACAATGAGTTTCTTGTAAGCCACTGGTTGTGATCTTCAGGTCTGAAGGATACTTATACCTATATCTTCTCGGATTAACTCTTGACAGTGGAGTATCTGGAAATGAGTCACGTTCGGTGAAATGTACTTCTACACTTTCACCTGTATATCATACCAGTGTCTCTACACTCCTTGGTTAAGAGGACAACCAACAAATATGATATACAACGTCATATATTTGATAGTACTATGGCCCTATCATAGTATATCATTTGGTCGTGAACTCTTTTAAGGACCTTCAAAGATAAATCCTCCTTTATCGTGAAGGAAGATCCTGAGGGCTTCATTACTATTAGGAGTTTTAAGAAGATGTTCTTGTAATGAATAAACTGCCAAATAACTTTTATTAATATATCAATTTATATACAATTTACATCAGCATAATCATCAAATGATTGGCTTTAGGATACAATTCCCAACACCTATACCTCGAAAAACCAAACTGTCGCTTGCCTCGGTCAGACCGAGGCACTCGAACACGTCTGCGGAATCAAGCGTGGGAGAGTTCAAATTCATGATAATTGAATAAGATTCCAAACGAAGAATCATGCCAGAAGTGGCCTAGGGCCTACATAATCGCTGAATCTCAAGGCATCAACCAACTCTCCTGGCCGTCGATCCTCTAACTGACAAGATACAGATCCTACTGGCCTCGTAATAAACTTGATTCGAATCCGTTTCGAATCTCAATGGCTTTCGGACCCCCTGTGATGCGCCCAAGGAATCAGGTGATCGTTTATAAATACCATAGCCCCAAGTCTCTCAGGTACGCATTCACTAGTTCTCATACTGAAAGACTCCATTAAAGCTCCATCAGAGCTCCAAGCTCTCGGAAGAACACCCATCTAGAGGAACTCTTCTACGAGAGCCTTCTCCTCATATCTGCTTGCTGTGAATCTTCACTAACTTGGGCGTCAGAGGGTCTTCCGCAGAGGGCCACCCCGAAACACCTCTGCGTGCAGTCTTGCAGGTTCCACCCTAGGCGAAGAGACCGGCGTCCGGACCCGAAGCCAAGGCGCACCCGAGTCGAAGAACATATTTACGCGGCAACATATATAAAGGAGAGTTTTGAGATTAGTAGAATTCGAAAGTATACTCTGATCTAAAACTAAGAATTGGTATAATAAAACTATATTAATAATAATTAGATATTTAAAATATGAAAGATGATTGAAAGCAGTGAACTTTCAATTCTACTTTGTATGTCAAATTATCATCAATTTAATTTATATTGCTATAAAAAATCTCTATTTAGTTGAATATATGACTACTATAAAAAGCATTATTCTTGACCTCAATCAAGAAAAAAAAATTATCTAAAAAAAATTACGATGACTGGTATTATAAAATTAAGTGGGTGTGTTTACCTACCGGTTGGTATTTTGGATGGGGTGTGCGTCGGATCGTATTGCTGAGCACAGGAGCACGTTGACTCGAGAGTGGCGATCGATGCTTTAGCTTAAAATAATCATCATCGTGTCCGTGTTGTATGTGTTATGTTGCCTGTTGGAGCTACGGGTGGGTTCATGCATGAAATAATATCGGTCGACTCCGTCTTGTCGGTTGTTGTTGGAAGCTGCTATGCCCTGTGACATTCGATGCTTAATTTACAACGAAATAATGTTGATCGAGTCTGTGTTGAACTGTTGTCTGTTTGAGATAGGAGAGTAATTGTACCTATTTCGAACGAATCATCCTGTGTTTTTTTTTTAGTTTAAGGTAAAGTGAGCTTGGTTAGATATGGATAACAGTGCAAAGGTCAAGCATAACTCCTACCAATTGAACAATGCTTAATCCCGTAATCGCACCAAGAGTGAGTGGGTTGATTGAATTCAAATTTCGATATCAGAGACCGCATCTGGACCACTCCATGAGGCAAACCAAGGGCGTAGCACTCAAGGTTCTCGAACTCGATCGCCGGGTTTATGTTGCTCTTTTAAAGAATTCAAGAACTAAGTCGAGTCGCTTACATCGTAATGATCAACGTTAGTAGAAGAAGCAGCAGCGGAATACAAACAATATAATATAATGAGCAAGCAGAAGGAAAACTCCAACTGCGTTTACTATGAAGATACTTTCCTGACGTTCTGCAATGAGTCACCTTCTAGGATGATACTTTCCTGAGCCATTGAATGAAGTGCTCGACTTTATCTCCACCAAGCCTCTCATAAGTCCAGATGAGGAACCGACAAAGATCAAATGGATTTGGCCACTGCAACCTGATATGGCTGATCATCTTCTCTGGGCGGCGTTATAATACCCTGCGTAATTTCCAGAATTAATGATGTGATAGCTCGTTTTTGGGATGTTGGAATTCGTCCCCGCCCTTGGCTCCGGCCTCCGGTTCCGGCCTTGGCTCCGGCCTCCAGCGTCGGCTCCGGCCTCCAGCTCCGGCCCTTGGCTCCGGCATCAGCGTCGCACCGGCATACGGCTCCGGCCTCCAGTGTCGGCTCCGGCCTCCAGCGTCGGCTCTGGCATATGGCTCTGGCCTCCAGCGTAAGCTTCGGCGTCCGGCTCCGGCCTCCAGCTTCGGCTCCGGCATACGGCTCCGGCCTCCAGCGTCGGCTCCGGCCTTGGCTCCGGCCTCTAGCGTCGGCTTCGGCCTCCGGCTCTGGCCTTCGGTTTCGGCCTTAGCTCCGGCCTCCAGCTCGGCCCTTGGCTCTGGCCTCCAGCGTCGGCTCCAGCATACGGCTCCGGCCTCTAGCTCCGGCCTTTGGCTCTGGCCTCCAGCGTCGGCTCGGCATACGGCTCGGCCTCTAGCTCCGGCTCCGACTCTAACTTGGTGCCTTATTTTCCTAAGTACATTAAAACCACTTCAAGTAAAGAACCTCGAAATTCGAGACATCCATTACCGTGTATCTCGCTCACTGAAATCACAGCAGGTACTAGCACGCCCCGCAGTTACTGGCATACACGGCGCCCATTCAGCAATGGCTCACCCACTTGCCGTTCGGGGGAGCTTATCCTAATAAGGAAGATTCGATGGTTAAAGAGGGAATGGGAAAAAGGAATCCCCTAGACAGGTATAAGAAGAGGACCCCGAGCTCAGCTAGGGGGACTCTCTTCTTCTCTCAGAAAAATCCACACACACAACACATTCCTATTCGACAAGCTCACTAACTTGAGCGTCGGAGGCTCCTCGCCAGATCCACCGGCCTGGGGACTTCTTGCAGGTTTTCGGAGGAGGAAGACAACCTTTCCATCCCATTTGGAGGCCCCTGAAGATCTCAGCATGCCTAACGCTCATCACAAGTGACTTGGCAGCAACAGATTGGCGCGCCAGGTGGGGGGGCACACACGTAGAAGGCGAAAGTTCTTCCTGTGACCCCACTGATTCTGCAAGGAAAACGATGGTGACAACGCGAGCCCAGGAAGCTTCCACCAGCCATGCCACGGAGCGCCTTCCGC
This sequence comes from Calamus simplicifolius, assembly GCA_900491605.1. Taxonomy (NCBI): domain Eukaryota; kingdom Viridiplantae; phylum Streptophyta; class Magnoliopsida; order Arecales; family Arecaceae; genus Calamus; species Calamus simplicifolius. Next base: position 713,334 of record UESW01003897.1, read on the forward strand.
GGGCTGAGCAATCGGAGGCCAACCTCCATGTTCCGCCTCCTGCGCAGATGAGCCAGCCTGACCGGCTTGAGGTTCTAGCTCATCAGGTACAGGACCTGATGACGGTGGTGCGGGAATTACAGGAACACTGCTTTGCCACTGCACCTCAGCCCCCTCCGCCTCGCGAAGGGGGGCGTGAGCAATTCAATCTCATCAAGGCGGGACTCCACCTGAGGCCTCCCATCACTCGCCTCCTGAACCTCATCGCCGGGAGGCTTCAAAGCGACGGCGGTCTCTCTCCTGCCATTCTGGTCGTTCCCACCGACGGCCGGGCGAGAAGGAGCCAAGATGGGTGTACTCCTTGCACCGGCGGTCTTCACCGCTTCATCTTCTGACTCCTCTAAAGACGACACCAACAGGAAGACCACTCGTCGGGCCAAACAACGGCTCGATGAGTATCATCAACGGTTGGAGGAGCTTAGTCGCCGGATCGTCAACCCTCACAGGACTACGTCCCGCTCTCCCGATGCATCATGGAGGAACCGGTCCCGCCCCGTTTTTGTCTCCCCCAGTTGGACCCATATGACGGCACGACGGATCCTCTGGACCACCTGGAGAGATACAAGGTTCTCATGCAGGTCCAGGGAGCGACGAACTCCCTCCTATGTGTCGCCTTTCCTACCACCCTTCGTAAGGCAGCGCGTGCATGGTATTCTCGCCTGCCACCGCGCAGCATCAATTCCATCCGACAGCTTGAGCGATCTTTCCTGGCCCACTTTGATGCATGCTGGAAGATCCCACGAGTGGCCGATAGCTTATTCGCTGTTCAGCAAAGGAGTGGCGAGACCCTGAAGGACTTTGTCGCTCGGTTCAAGGAGGCAGCGCTGGAGGTGTATAATTTGGATGATTCTGTAGCCACTCTGGCATTAAAGCGAGGACTTCGTCCTTCTAGGTTCGCCTATTCCCTGGATAAGAAGCCTCCAAGCTCTTACGCTGAGCTTCTAAGCCGGGCGCAGAAGTACATTCGCGCCGACGAGGCGGACTCTTCCAGGAGGAAAGTTGATAAGAGTTCCAGCAAGAAACCGCATCCACGGAGCCTGCCGGAGTGGGTCCCGAAGCCTGAGCCTCCCCACCGCTCAGACCACCGGCCTCAGACGCTTGTTCCCAAGGAGCAGTTCACCCCCCTCTTAGCTCCAATATCTCACATTCTACTAGAAATTAAGGAGGAGCCCTACTTTCGATGTCCACCTCCCATGAAGTCAAGGACCCCCCGTAGCAAGGAGATTTACTGCCGGTACCACCGAGACTACGGTCATGACACTGAGGACTGCCGCCACTTGAAGAAGGCCATTGAAGAGCTTGTCCAGCAGGGTCACTTGGGCAAGTTCGTTCAAAGGGAAACTTTCACGCTCGGGTTCATCGGCGCCTCCGGCGCCTCCGACAGGCATCGACAATGCCCCTACGGAAAAGACATAGCTATGATTTCCTGGGGGCAGGTGGCAGCCCAAAAAGACAGTGAGAGGGGGTAGACTCTGTAATTCTTTCTTTGGAAAGGACTTAGATGGGGTAGTTAATAAGCATGACGACACCATCGTCGTGTCCATGACCATAGCCAAACACCCTGGAAAAAGAATTTTAGTTGATAGTGGAAGTTCGGTGGATGTTTTGAGCTACGAGGCCTTTGTTCGGATGAACCTGTCAAATTCCTCCCTTCGACCTGTCGCCACGCCTTTAATGGGCTTTACTGGTGACTCTGTGAGCATTGAAGGGGAGATCGCTCTCCCTGTCACGGCTGAGACTCCTCCATGTCAAAGTACGGTAGTCATAAATTTCCTGGTGGTCCGGGTTCCGTTTTACAACACTATTCTGGGAAGGCCGGGCTTGAATTTGCTGGATGCCGTCATCTCCACCAAGAGATTGTTGGTAAGGTTTTCCACCGACGAAGGAGTCGGAGAAATGAAGGAAGAGCAAAGCCCTGCCACCGATTTGCTGCCACTTATCTCCCAGTCCACTGGAGGCGGCGTCGGCGATAGCCTCTGAGCCGCTTGATCCCCGAGAGTTGGAAAGGAGGGGAGATCCAGTCGAGCACCTCCTGACCCTCCCCTTGGGGGAGGACCCGACAAGGACCGTCCAGGTTGGAGCGCTGCTTCCGGAAGAGGCACATGATCGACTCCTGACCTTCCTGCATGCCAACGCTGACATTTTTGCATGGTCGTCATCAGACATGCCAGGCGTCCCTGAGGAGGTGATCATCCATCAGCTTAACCTTAGGCCAGAGTGCCGGCTGGTCCGACAAAAGAAAAGGAGCTTTGCTCTGGACAGATAGAAAGCTATCGATGAGGAAGTCCGTAAGCTGGTGGCTGTGGGCCATATTCGGGAAGTTCATTACCCTGAATGGTTAGCCAACGTGGTGATGGTCCGTAAGACTAATGGAAGCTGGAGGATGTGCGTAGACTTCACCAACTCAACAAAGCATGCCCCAAGGACAGCTTCCCTTTGCCTCGGATCGATCAACTAGTGGACGCTACATCCAGCCATGAGATCCTTAGTTTCATGGATGCCTTCTTTGGGTACAACCAAATCAGGATGAACCCGGTGGATGAAGAAGCTACCTCCTTCATAACTAAGAAGGGGTTGTACTGCTACAAGGTAATGCCATTCGGGCAAAAAAACGCGGGGCCACTTACCAAAGGCTAATGAACAAAGTCTTCGAGGACCAGATAGGACGCAATATAAGGTGTACGTGGACGACATGCTGACAAAAAGTATCCACGCCACCAGCCACATCGCCGACCTAACGGAGACCTTCGACAACCTTCGCCGATACCAGATGAGGCTGAACCCACGCAAGTGTGCCTTTGGGGTGACAGCCGGAAAGTTCCTGGGTTTCATGGAAACCCGGCGAGGAATCAAAGCAAACCCTGATAAAGTTCAAGCCATTTTGGACATGAGGTCTCCCACTAACAAGAAGGAAGTACAGCGCTTGACGGGAAGGGTGGCGGCCTTGAGCCGTTTTCTATCCAAGTCCACTGAGAGGTGCCTGCCTTTCTTCAAGGTGCTCCGTAGGGCCAATGGATTCGAATGGATGAAAGAGTGTTAGAAGGCCTTCGAGGAGTTGAAGGAATTCCTATCCACCCCGCCACTGCTGTCCAAGCCAACGGGTGGAGAAGAACTCCTTCTATACCTCGCGGCTTCTCTCGAGGCCATTAGTTCCATGCTGGTCTGCATGGACACCAACAGCATGCAAAAGCCAGTGTATTATACAAGCAAGGTGCTCCATGATACAGAGACCATGTACTCAAAGATTGAGAAGATTATCTTCGCATTGATCGTGTCTGCCCAGTGCCTCCGACCATATTTTCAAGCCCATCCGATCGTAGTGGTCATGGACCAACCTCTAAAGATGATTCTTGCTCGCCCGGACACTTGGGCCGATTGGCGAAGTGGGCACTCAAGCGGGGGGAATTTGATCTATCTTTCCGCCCTCGGTCAGCCATGAAATCCCAGGTCCTAGCAGATTTTTTGGTCGAGTGTACCTAGGGTGAGGAGCAACCCGAAGAGGCCTCTGCAAACCCTTCGATTCCTGGAACCGGAGATGATGAATGGATCCTTCATGTAGACGGGGCATCAAATTCTCACGGGAACGGAGCGGGCCTCATCCTGGCCAACTCAGATGGAGTTGTAACCGAGTGTGCACTCCGCTTCCTCTTTCCAGCCACCAATAATCAGGCGGAGTATGAAGCCCTACTATCTGGGATAAGATTAGCCGGGAGCTCGGGGTGAAGCGCCTTAGAGCGTTCACTAACTCCCAGTTGGTCACTGGGCAAATCACAGGGGAGTATGAAGCGAGGGATCCTATCATGTCCCGCTACCTGAGTATGGTGCAGTCGCAAGCTTCTCTCTTAACTTATTTCAATGTTAGCTATATTCCTCGAGGAAAAAATGCTAGAGCGGACGCCTTGTCCCATCTTGCCACCTCAGCCGACGGAAAGTTGGGAAGAGCTCACATAGAGCACCTGGAAGCCCCAAGTATCGAAGTAACGAGAGAAGCCCTACCAGTTGAGCAGGAGCCTTCCTAGATGGATGCTTATATCCAGTACCTTACCGATGGTACCCTCCCTGAAGATCCTGCCGAGGCCAGGCAACTCAAAAGATAGACCCCAATGTTTTTTATAATGGAAGGAAAACTCTATCGAAGGTCGTTCTTATACCCAGTTCTCAGGTGCGTTGGCCCCACAGAAGCAGATTATATCCTGCGGGAGATACATGAAGGCATATGTGGAAGTCATCTGGGGGGCAGAGTTTTGGCATACAAAGCCTTGCGGTAGGGATATTACTGGCTGACAATGGAGGATGCATATGAGCTTGTCAAGAGGTGTGACAGTTGCCAGCGCCATGCTAATATCCAACGCCAACCGACGTCCCAACTGACCCCCCTGTCTGCACCTTAGCCCTTTGCCCAGTGGGTATGGACATCCTGGGACCATTTTTTCCAGCCTCTGGACAACACAAATTCTTATTAGTAGCCGTTGACCATTTCACCAAGTGGATCGAAGCTGAGGCTCTTGCCAAGATCACCAAGGGAAAAGTAAGATCCTTCTTCTGAAAGTCTGTTGTGTGCCGATTCGGGCTGCCACACCCTCGTCACTGATAATGGCCGACAGTTTGACAACGTGGCCTTCCGAAAATTCTGCACTGGGCTGGGCATTCATCAACGATTCACCTCTGTGGGGCACCCCCAGATCAATGGCGCAGCCGAAGTGACCAATCGCATTATCCTCCAAGGACTCAGGGCCTGGCTAGATGGCTGTAAAGGACGTTGGGTGGAAGAGCTCCCCAGTGTATTGTGGGCCTACCACACGATGCCATGAGCCCCCACCGAGGAAACTCCTTTCAGCCTGATTTTTGGGACCGAGGCCGTCATTCCGGTGGAGATAGGTGTCCCCAGTCCCCGGCAGAGTTATACCACGAAGAGAGCAACCCAAGTCAGCTGCGGGCCGATCTGGACCTAGTGGAAGAATTGATAGACCAAGCGCGACTCCGCATGGCAGCTTTCCATCAGCGAGCGGCCCGATACTACAATGCACAAGTACGGTCCAAGACATTCCGCCCTGGAGACCTCGTCCTGCGACGAGTTGAAGTATCAAAGCCGACGGAAGGAGGCAAGCTAGCACCCAAATAGGAAGGACCATATCGTGCACGGAGGTGCTTCATCATGGGGCATACAAAGTTGAGGAGCTAGATGGGAAACCTCTTCCTCGCACTTGGAACGCAGACAATCTACGTCAGTATTATCAGTAATGTGTTAACTCCATTAATTTGAACCTGCTTGCCAGAGTGCTTTCAAAGTATTCTCATTGCTTCATTTTCGAATGATCGTGCTTCACACTTAAGCCCGGCTCCGCGTTGGCACTAAAGCCCGACTCCGCATCGGCACTTAAAGTCCGGCTCCACATCGGCATTAAAGCCCGGCTCCGCATCGGCACTTAAAGCCCGGCTCCGCATCGGCACTTAAAGCCCGGCTCTGCATCGGCACTTAAAGCCCGGCTCCGTGTCGGCACTTAAGCCTGGCTCCGCGTCGGCACTTAAAGCCCGGCTCCACGTTGGCACTTAAGCCCGGCTCCGCGTCGGCACTCAGCCAGGCTCCGCGTCGGCACCTAAGGCCCAGCTCCGTGTCGGCACTCAATGCTTGACTCTGTGTCGGCATATTCAACATCGCGTTAGGCATTCAACGACTTTGCGTCGGCACGAGTGGGGTCCTACACTATCTATTGTTCTGACCTTCGTGTCTGCAACTAAGACTGATCCCGCATCAGTTCTCTAATTGGTTTTCTAATGTCCCTGAAAAAGAAATTGTGTTGTAATTTTTCGGCCATAGGTTTTTGGTTCGCATCAACTCACACACTAGCAGACCCAATTATGATCCAAGACGTAAGCGCTACAGATCAAAAGATTCATTAATAGCCAAAGTTTACAAAATCGCCGATTTAAATCGGACTTTAAGCAATACAATGAAAGTGGAAGAGACTAAGGATCACTCGGAGCTAAGTTGTCATCTTCGGGGACTTCGTCTGGCTCCAACCCCTCGATCCCCTCGAGGCCGTAGAGTTTTTGGATATTTTCCTTGCAGTCCTAGAAGCCGCCCTCATATGCAAATGCCGTCGACTCGGCCAATTCCTTGTTAAAGGCGCTAGACTTCCTGAAGTTCTCTACGGCCTCAGTGGCTCTCTTCTCCGCCTCGGAGGCTTTCTACCTGGCCTCCGCAACCTTCTTCTTGGCATCCATAATCTTTTGCTCGGTCTCGGCGGCCTTCTTTTCAGCTTTGATCACCGCCACCTTAAGGTCTGTAATCTTGGCATCAGACTGGCGGGCGATCTCCTCTGCGTTCTCAGCCCTTTCTTCGTCCACACCTATTTCAATGGTGACGGAGTGTAATCGGTTCTTCAACATGTATATTTCCGACTATGCCACCTCCAATTTCTCCTCTGCCATTCTTTATTTTTCTTCGGCCACCTGAGCATTATCTAGCTCGTTGGCCGCCTGACGTCGGGCAATTTCCAGTGCCTCTTCTGCTTTCTCGGCTCTTAGCCGGATGGCTTCGGCTTCACCCTTTAATGCTGCTCGGGTATCCTCCAGGGCCATCTCTGCCCTCTCTGCCCTAGCCTGGAGTGCTTGCATCTCCTCCAGCGATTGATCAAGAGCAGCATCGTCCAGGGCCCAAATGTCCCTCATGGCAATTATAGAATTCAGCGCTTGGGCAGGGTGTCTAGGTTAGACGAAGAAAATAGTCTTAAAAAAACGATGATGAAAAGGTTGATAATAGAGAAAAGCTCACCCAGAGGTGTGCCACAGATGCCTCTCGGAAGAAGGTAGCCCTCCCCTGATGTGGAGAAACTCCTGCAACTCGGACATGGATGCCTCGTTCAATGCTCGCTCGGCCCAGCGACTGTAGTTCGCCAAAATCGATTGGAAGGAAGGATCGATGCCAATCCCTTCCGCTGACGTGGGGGCCGCGTGAGAGGATTCCACCTCCGACTCTGCCACCTCCGGCACCTTTGCTGTGGAGGCACCTCAGTTGTCTCCCCTTCGGGAGGTATGACAGCTGCTGGAGTCGGCTTTGTAGTTGTTTGGGCTGGCTCCATTTCGACGGCTTCGGACGGGGGTGACGGTGCTTTCGCAACTCGCTCCGGGAAGGGATCGAGCAGAATAACAGAAGGGGGAGCCGATACTGGTGAAGGCAAATTGTTTCCTCCCGCCTTGCTGCCCAACTTCCTCGCTGGCCTTGGCCCTTACCGCATCGTTCCTTATGGGCTCGTTGGCTTGGACTCTTACCGCCTCGTGCCCGCACAAGGGCCCCACGACCTCGGCCCTTCCAGCGGCGGCCCTTCCAGCATCGGCCCTCCTAGGAATCTTGGCGATGGCCCTCCTCTCGGCGGGGGCCCCATTCCCCTTTTCCTTCCTCTTCTTGGTAACAGCTTGCCTAATCTCACGAAGTGATGGCATCATTCCTATATCAAAAAATAGGAAAGGAGTTAAAAAAAAAAGGAAAGGAAGAGAAGAAGAGGGGAAAAGGTGAGTAATCAAGTGCTCACCACTAGATGGAATAAGACCGGCGAGACAGAGGTTTTCATTGGTCAAAAGCTGATTGCACCAAGGGATATCAGCAGTCAGAAGCTACCCAAATGCCATTTGATCCCTCGGGAGGATGGAAGAATCCCTATTGGCATCAGTATTTGGTGTTCCCCAGCTTCCACTCACCCCCTCGACATTGGCAAAAAAGAACTTATCTTTCCACCCTTTGATAGAGGTGGGAAGATACAATTTGAGGATCCTAGTGGGTCTAGGGGTAAAGGACCACCAACCCGCTTGCTTGCAGAGGGTATAGAAACTGCAAAATAAGGAGATGCTAGCCTCTATACCTTGCAGGTGACAGAGAATCAGAAAACCAACGATGGTTCGGATGGAGTTAGGGACTAATTGGGAAGGTGTCAAAGAATACCTATCTAGAAGGTTGAGGATGAAAGGGTGAATGGGTAATCGAAGTCCTGCCTTAAAGAAGGCTCTGTACAAAGTAACCCTTTCGGGACGGGAAGAGGTTACCCTGTCATTAGGAGCAGGGTAGGACAAACGCATATTTGAGGAAAATTATATTTGGCTCCCAGGTTCACTATGTCTTGAGCAGACATAGTGGAAGCAGTCCGCTCGGGGGACTCCTTGACAACGTTGGAGGGACCAGCGGCTGTTGGACAGCGCTGGGGGGAGGTCCGTCCGACGGCCGGACGACTCCCGGTTGTGGGGTGTCCGACCGACCGCCGCCGCTCCGACGAAGTATGGTCAGAAGATGGGGTGGTCCATTGAGTCGGTAAGGAAGCAGAAGGTTGAGAAGGAATGGGGGAACGACCCCCAGAATCGAAAATAGAACAAGAAGGCAAAGAAGCCATGGGAACTAACCTGGAAAACTCGAACCAAGATTGAAGGAGCACGAGGAGGGAAACAAAAATAGGAGGTAAACGGATGCTTGCGGATTCAAGGTAGGAGGTTGTAACGTAAGAGAAGGTGGAGATTGGAGGATAAGGATGATTTTTCCCTTTTATAAACCCATTTCAAATCATCTCGCGGTTGTCTGATCTGGCCATGTGTCTGCTTTCCACTGGAAGCCGCTTCGGCAGCCCATCGGTGCGAGAAACGCGAAAAACACCACCAATAAAAAGGTGGTGGGACCATACTGCAATGATGACACTCACCTTTTTATAACTCCTCGCCCGAGAAAAATCTTCCCCAATCCCAACAACCTGAACGGACGAAATAATGGCATGAAGATCAGCCGTCTGGTGGATATTAACACCCCTTTCGCTGGCGACTGTACGCCCACCCATCTCAGAAATGGGGGGCATCTGATATGACTGATCATCTCCTCTGGGCAACATCATAACACCCTGCGCAATTTTCAGAATTAATGATGTGATAGCTCGTTTTCGAGATGTTGGAATTCGTCCCCGCCCTTGGCTCCGGCCTCCTGTTCCGGCCTTGGCTCCGGCCTCCAGCATCGGCTCCGGCCTCCAGCTCCGGCCCTTGGCTCCGGACTCCAGTGTCGGCTCCAGCATATGGCTCCAGCCTCCAGCGTCGGCTTCGGCCTCTAGCTCCGGACTTGGCTCCGGCCTCCAGCGTCGGCTCCGGCATACGGCTCCGGCCCCCAGCGTCGGCTCCAGCCTTGGCTCCGGCCTCCAACGTCGGCTTCGGCCTCTGGCTCCGGCCTTCGGATTTGGCCTTAGCTCTGGCCTCCAGCTCCGGCCCTTGGCTCCGGCCTCCAGCGTCGGCTCCGGCATACGGCTCCGGCCTCTAGCTTCGGCCTTTGGCTCTGGCCTCCAGCATCGGCTCCAGCATACGGCTCTAGCCTCTAGCTCCGGCTTCGACTCTAACTTGGTGCCTTATTTTCCTAAGTACATTAAAACCCACTTCAGGTAACCCCAAAATTTGAGACATCCATTACCGTGTATCTCGCTCACTAAAATCACGGGCAGGTACTAGCACGCCCTACAGTTACCAACATACACGGCGCCCATTCAGCAACGGCTCACCCACTTGCCGTTCGGGGGAGCTTATCCTAACAAGGAAGATTCGATGGTTAAAGAGGGAACGAGAAAAAAGGAATCCCCTAGACAGGTATAAGAAGAGGACCCCGAGCTCAGCTAGGGGGACTCTCTTCTTCTCTCAGAAAAATCCACACACACAACACATTCCTGTTCGACAAGCTCACTAACTTGAGCGTCGGAGGGTCCTCGCCGGAACCACCAGCCCGTGGACTTCTTGCAGGTTTTCGGAGGAGGAAGACAACCTTTCCACCCCATTTGGAGGCCCCCAAAGATCTCAGCACGCCCAACGCTCATCACAAGTGACTTGGCAGCAACACAACCATTGTCTTAGCATTTGTAGTTAAAAAATAAATAATTTATATTTGTAATAAGATATATTTTTTTTAAAAAAATGATTCTAGAACCAAGATCCATTTATATATAGTTATCGAGATTCATTTCATTTTAGTCAGAAAGAGATCAATTAATCCATAATTAATCTTGTTTAGACTTCTTTAAGATGTATTCTTAGGTATCCATATATTCAATCAAGAAATTTTTTTATCTCCATACATTGAGCGAAGATTTTTTTCCTCCTATCTTTTTTGCATGTAAATTTAATACGGGGATTTCATGGATTATTTAGGATACTCACAATTTTAGGAAAGATGAATAGACTAATGTTGTTTTGTTGAGAAAATTAAATGAATTTGCTTACATTCCACTGCATGATCCTTAAAATCTACATGCCTTACCTTTTAGTTTTCACTTAATTATACGCTTATGATGTGGTTCAGCTCATCGGGTGCTTTGGAATTCTTTGATCATCATTCTGGAATAGTTATTTTGAATAGTAGTAATACTTGCTAGTGGGGTTCTTTCTGATGTTGTTACGTATAACTTATTAATTGCTGGTTCATGCGGCGGTGGTGATTATCTATTTTGCTTGGAAATTGCTCTATGAAATGTTGAACAGAGGTTACCTGCCTGATATTATCTTAATAAAGAGAAAAATGTAGGAAGCAGAGGAGGTGTTCGGCGAGGTAAAATTTATGCATTGCCTGTTGATAATGTGCTATTTCACATTCTCATAAACTGCTGTGCAGAGAAGGAAAACTGGCAAAAGCAGTAGCAAACTAAGAGAAAATGGCCATAAAGGGTCTGACGGGTCGCTAGTCTATGGATCCATTCATTATTCAAAGCTCTGAGGAGGAAACGATATTACAAAGAGGCAAGTCAAGCATAAGAGCAGATGAACACTTTTATGTTGTACGAATGTAAATAAGGTTTATTTTAAACAATATAGGAGTTCCTTCCCCCAAAACAAAAATGTATTATTGAGGGATTACATTAATCGATTGTATGTTAGACCATTCTTTGTTGCTTTTTTTCACCAAATTGCTGGATTGATGCCATTATCTTGTTGTCTCCTGAAAATTTACTGGAAGCTTAGTGGTCAGGATGTATTTTGGCAGCCAAACTTACAAGCACACAATATTATGAACAAGTTTAACTTGGAATTGCAGTGTGATATGGATAATAAATAAAAATGTTAGAAAATAAAAGTTAGTCCCATTTCTGGGCGGTCCACAGCCCTGGGCGGCCCCCAGAGTCTAGGCGGCCCCCAGTCCTGGGCGGTCCCCAGTCCTGGGCGGCCCCAGAGTCTGGGCGGCCCCCAGAGTCTGGGCGGCCCCCAGTCTGGGCCCCCAGTCCTGGGCGGCCCCCAGAGTCTGGGCGGCCCCCAGTCCTGGGCGGCCCCCAGGGTCTGGGCCCCCCAGTCCTGGGCGGCCCCCAGAGTCTGGGCGGCCCCCCAGTCCTGGGCGGTCCCCAGAGTCTGGGCGGCCCCCAGTCCTGGCTGGGCGGCCCCCAGTCCTGGGCGGCCCCAGAGTCTGGGCGGCCCCCAGTCCTGGCGGCCCCAGAGTCTGGCGGCCCCCAGTCCTGGGCGTCCCCAGAGTCTGGGCGGCCCCAGAGTCTGGGCGGCCCCAGTCCTGGCGGCCCCCCCCCAGTCCTGGCGGCCCCCAGTCCTGGGCGGCCCCAGAGAGTCTGGGCCCCCAAGAGTCTGGGCGGCCCCAAAATCGAGAATAAATGTCAGAACCATAAACATCATAACGCTTTAAATGGTTCGAATAAGACAAGCACTGAAACACCGCCGTTTATCTAGAAAAAGGAGACACTGAACTTCTATTTTAGAGCCAGATGCCTTTTCTCTGACTCTGACATCCCCACTAACCCTGACATTCCCTTGGGATAATCAAGGTCATCATGAAAATCCTTATCTTCATGAGCAAGTTTCTTAATACCCTTATTATTATTATCACTGAATGACCACGTAGCGAAAAAAAATAATAAAAGATGAACACTTATCCTACACGTGGACCTCTGGAATTAAAAAATAAAATAAAAAATTAGGGGGATAAAAGGAGAAGGAGAAGGAAGAAGGGGACTTTTTCTTCTTCAGAAAGAGATCTCATAACAAGAGAGAATCTGGTGATCCAGCATCAACAGATTGGCGCGCCAGGTAGGGGACATCGTCGGAGCAGTGAGATATACCTGTTCTACGATTCCACGAACATGAGCTCCAGATCTCTGGAAGAAGATCCCACTGATTGGTCTGGGGGGCATCTTTCGCCTCCCAATCATGATTTCACAACTCTTGGCCCTTCTCAGCCGGTGAAATCGAACCCTCCGGTTCTTTCTTCACCACTGCCGGCTCCGGCTATTCCTCAAGATCCACTGCTGATCCTCACAAAGTCCAAACTCTCGTGGGATGGTTCAACAGATGCAAGAACAGCACTCTCGAGGAGCCCACAACGGCTCGAGCAGCCTCTATCGCCTAGGTCGGCTACTCCTGTTAGCCGACAATCAGCTCGAGGAAGATCTCCTCCGACAAAGCCTCTCCGCCCTTATTCCCCAGGAAGGCGGCGCTCCCAAAGCTCCCACGACGGCTCGCGCTCTTTGTCCCATTCCCCTAGCAGCCCACCTACCGGACGACGACGGGGAAGGAACCTTATATAGAGCATCGCCGGTGGCGTCGTCAGTCTCCTTCCAGTTCTCCTGAACCAGCCGGAGGACGTATGACCGATAGAATGGAAAAGCGTCTTGAAGAGCAAGATCGCAGGCTGGAAGAACTCAGTCAAAGGATCAATAATCAGCCGGGGTCGGATTACGACACCCGCCCCCCTCTCACTCGGCGGATTATGGAAGAACCCATTCCAAGGAGGTTCCGATTTCCTCAACTGACCCCTATGACGGTACCACTGATCCCCTAGATCATCTGGAGAGCTATAAAGCTATCATGCAGGTCCAAGGAGCAACGGATGCCCTCTTATGCGTTGCCTTCCCGGCCACCCTCCGTAAGGCGGCCCGTGTTTGGTATTCTCGTCTGCCCTCACGCAGTGTTGACTCTTTTCGACAACTGGAGAGATCTTTTCTGGCTCATTTCGACGCCTGTCGAAAATTCCTCGAGTGGCAGACAGCTTATTCTCCGTGCAGCAGCAGGAAGGAGAATCTTTGAAAGACTTTATAACCCGTTTCAAAGTGGCGGCCCTGAAGTCTATCATCTTGAAGATGCTGTGGCCACTCTGGCTCTAAAACGGGGGCTCCGACCCTCCCGTTTTACTTATTCTTTGGACAAAAGACCTCCTTCTTCTTATGCTGATCTCCTGAGCCGTGCGCAGAAGTACATCCGCGCCGACGAAGCTGATTCATCCAGGAGAGGTGCACAAGGGAGGACTAGCAAAAGGTCCGCTCGCCCAGAGTTGAACGGACCTCCTTCCAAGAAGCCTGAGCCCTTGCGCCGGCCAATTGACCGCCGCAAGAGCCAGACTCCCAGAGAGGACCATCTTACACCCCTCTTAGCACCCCGGACTCACATCCTCATGGAGATTGAAAACGAGCCTTATTTACGGCGTCCGCCCCCGTTGAAGAAGGGCACTGCCCGCGACAGAAGCCGCTATTGCCGTTTCCATAGGGATTATGGCCACGACACTGAAGAATGTCGGAACTTGAAGCAGGCCATCGAAGAGCTAATTCAGAGGGGATACCTTGGGCAATACATCCAGAAGAAAGAGGCTCCTCCCATACCAGCTTTGATGGGACCTCCTCCCGCTCAAGCTGCATTGATAACACCCCAACAGAAAGGATGGTGGGCATGATTTCCCACGGAAAGGCCTCATCTTCTAAGAGACCAAGGGGAGGCGAAGAGTTAGATGATGTAATCCCTTCTGAGGGAAATATAGCGGGGAGTAATGTTGTAAAAGATGATAGCGTCGTCGTTTCGATGACGATCGCTAGGCATCCTGTAAAAAGAATCTTAATCGACAGTGGGAGCTCCGCTAATGTGCTTACTTATGATGCATTTCTTCGGATGAGTTTATCTCTGGATTCTCTTCGGCCCGTAGCCGTCCCTCTAGTTGGTTTCACTGGAGACTCCATCCGGGTAGAGGGCGAGATTACTTTGCCAGCTACGGCAGGATCGCCGCCGTGTCAAAGCACGGTTATGCTGGATTTTCTGGTAGTTCGGGTCCCCCTGGCTTACAACGCCATTCTTGGCCGTCCCGGCTTGAATATGTTAGATGCAGTTATATCTACTAAGCGCTTATTGGTGCAGTTCCCTACCAGGCAAGGAGTCGGTGTGATGCACGGAGAGGTAGACTCGGTCAGACCCTGCTATCATTTAGCCCCTAGTCCCCAGATGGCTAATATTCCTCCGGTTGCCGAGTCATTTGACCCCAGGGAAGTTGAGCGGAGAGGAGAGCCAGCGGAGCTTCTGATATCTTACCCCCTGGGAGATGATCCCACTAAGATCGTGCAGATCGGTGAGCTCCTCTTCCCTGAAGTCCGGGATCAACTCCTAGCCTTCTTATCAATGAATGCAGATGTCTTCGCCTGGAAAGTGACGGATATGGTCGGGATTCCTCCGGAGGTGATTACTCATCAGCTTAATATTAACCCAAGCTGCCGCCCTGTCCGCCAGAAGAAAAGGAGTTTTGCTCCTGAGCGGCAGAAGGTCATTGACGAGGAGGTAGACAAATTGCTCATGGCCGGTCATATTCGAGAAGCACGATATCCTGATTGGCTAGCCAATGTGGTTATGGTCCGGAAAGCCAGCGGAGGATGGAGAATATGCATCGACTACACAGATCTTAACAAAGCTTGTCCTAAGGACAGTTTTCCATTGCCCCGGATCGACCAGTTAGTGGATTCGACTTCTGGTTATGAACTCCTTAGTTTCATGGATGCCTTCTCAGGGTATAATCAGATAAAATTGGACCCCTCAGATGAAGAGCATACTTCTTTTATCACCGAGAAGGGCATTTATTGTTATAAAGTAATGCCCTTCGGGTTGAAGAATGCAGGAGCTACCTATCAGAGGCTGATGAACAAAGTTTTTAAAAACCAGCTCGGCCGCAACATGGAGGTATATGTAGATGATATGTTGACAAAAAGCACCTGTGCCACTGACCATGTCGCCGACCTGCAGGAAACTTTCCACAACCTCCGGCTCCATAGAATAAAGCTCAACCCGCGCAAATGTGCATTTGGAGTTACTGCAGGGAAATTCTTGGGTTTCTTAGTTACCCGGCGGGGATTGAAGCAAACCCAGAGAAAATTCAAGCCATTCTCAATATGAGACGGCCTATGTGTAAGAAAGAGGTGCAACAACTCACCGGGAGGATAGCAGCATTAAGCCGATTTTGTCCAGATCAGCCGAGAGATGTTACCTTTCTTCAAGGTCTTGCGTAAAGCAGATGGCTTCGAGTGGACAGAAGACTGTCAACAAGCTTTTGAAGAACTTAAGGAGTTCTTGTCCACACCGCCCCTGTTATCCAAACCGGAGAAGGAGAGAAGCTCTTCCTATATCTTGCGGCTTCTTCGGAGGCCGTTAGTTCCGTTCTGGTGCGTGTCGGCGACCATGCCGTTCAACGACCTGTATATTATACCAGCAAGGTGCTTCATGGTGCAGAAGAGAGATATTCCAAAACGGAGAAAGTCATTTCGTTTCTGCTCGACGACTCAGACCCTACTTCCAAGCCCATCCCATAGTCGTCCTCACTGATCAACCTCTCAGAGCTATTTTATCACGACCAGACACTTCTGGCCGGTTAGCCAAGTGGGCCATCAAACTAGGGGAATTCGACTTATCATTTCAACCCAGAGCATCTTTGAAATCCCAGGTCTTGGCTGATTTTCTAGTAGAGTGCACCTGGTCTGAGCCGCATCAAGAAGAAATCCCCCGGATCCTTTTAGATGCTGAGGAGGAGGATCATGAAGCATGGGTCCTCCACGTCGACGGAGCCTCTAACTCACAGGGTAGCGGAGCTGGCCTCATTCTCGCTAGCCCAGAAGGCGCAGTACTAGAATATGCTCTTCGTTTCCTCTTTGAAGCCACCAATAATCAAGCTGAATATGAGGCTTTACTGACCGGAATCAAACTAGCGCATGGGATGGGAATCAAGAATCTCCGGGTTTTCACTGACTCACAGCTTATTTCCGCCCAAGTGGCAGGGGAGTATGAAGCTCGGGACCCTATCATGTTCCAATATCTGAACAAGGTCAGACTATTAATTCCTTTATTGGATCACTTCGCCATCAGTTATATACCCAGAGGTGAAAATGCTAGGGCCGATATGTTAGCCCGACTAGCTACCTCGGTGGATAGTGCCATGGGCAAAACCTACATTGAGTATCTGGAAACACCTAGCATCGAAGCTACTGAAGAAGCTTTGCCCATTATCCAAGAAGAAACCTGGATGGAATCTTATATCCGATATCTGAAAGACGGCGTTCTCCCAGTTGGTCGTGAAGAAGCTAAGCTGCTTAAGCGGAGAGCTTCTAAATTTGTGCTACTAGAAGGCCAACTTTACAAGAAATCCTTCTCTCAGCCCCTCCTCAAATGTGTTAATTCGGTTGATGCGGAT
The DNA here is from genome assembly GCA_900491605.1 of Calamus simplicifolius. Classification (NCBI taxonomy): domain Eukaryota; kingdom Viridiplantae; phylum Streptophyta; class Magnoliopsida; order Arecales; family Arecaceae; genus Calamus; species Calamus simplicifolius. The sequence continues at coordinate 729,805 of UESW01003897.1, forward strand.
TATATCCTTAGAGAAATTCATGAAGGCATCTGTGGGAATCACTCCGGAGGCCGATCTCTAGCACGCAAGGCCCTCCGACAAGGATATTACTGGCTCACCATGCAAGAGGATGCAACCGAACTAGTGAAAAGATGTGATCGATGCCAACGGTACGCCTACATTCAGCGGCAACCATCTTCTCAGTTAAATTCTCTTTCTGCTCCTTGGCCCTTCGCTCAGTGGGGCATGGACATCCTCGGCCCTTTCCCTCCGGCATCAGGACAGCGCAAATTCCTACTAGTAGCCGTCGATTATTTTACTAAATGGGTTGAAGCTGAAGCACTCGCCAAAATTACTGAAGCCAAGGTCAAAACCTTTTCTGGAAAGCCATTATTTGTCGATACGGCATACCACACACCCTCATCACTGACAATGGCCGACAGTTTGACAACAACACCTTCCGGACTTTCTGTACTGATCTCGGCATCCTGCAACGATTCACCTCCGTCGGCCATCCACAATCTAATGGAGAGGCTGAGGTTACAAATCGCATGATATTACGGGGACTAAGGACCAGACTGGATACGTCCAAAGGAAGGTGGGTAGAAGAGCTCCCGAGTGTACTCTGGGCATACCACACAACTCCCAGAACACCAACAGGAGAAACGCCATTCAACCTGGTTTTTGGTTCCGAAGCTGTTATTCCCGTCGAAATTGGCTTACCAAGTAGCCGAGTGGAAACATACAACGAAGCAGACAACCTCCCTAATTTAAGAGCCAATCTTGACCTCATTGATGAAGCAAGAGATCGGGCTCGAATTAAGATGGCGGCATACCAGCAGCAGGTAGCGAGGTATTATAATACCCGCGTCCGCTCGAAGAGTTTCCGTCAGGGAGATTTAGTTCTAAGAAAGCTTCGATATCCAAACCAACAGAAGGGGGCAAATTGTCTCCGAACTGGGAAGGGCCCTACCGGATAAGAGAAGTTCTTCACCGTGGAGCATACCAGCTTGAAGACCTAAATGGACAACTAATCCCCCGAACGTGGAATGCAGACAATCTCCGGCCATACTACCAGTAATGTAATGTATTTATCCAAATATTAAATGAGCCTGCACATTTGAACACATATTTTTAGATAATTCTTCACGGCTCGGCGGCCCTACAGTCCAAAGGACACCCCCAGGCCGGTATAACTACCCCTGAGGAGGTTCAAGTCCGTGACTCAAGCGGCCCCGAACACACGACTCGGCGGCCCTACAGTCCAAAGGACACCCCCAGGCCGGTATAACTACCCCTGAGGAGGTTCAAGTCCGTGACTCAAGCGGCCCCGAAGGAGGCGGCTCGGCGGCCCTACAGTCCAAAGGACACCCCCAGGCCGGTATAACTTGCCCCTGAGGAGGTTCAAGTCCGTGACTCAAGCGGCCCCGAACACGGAGGCGGCTCGGCGGCCCTACAGTCCAAAGGACACCCCCAGGCCGGTATAACTTGCCCCTGAGGAGGTTCAAGTCCGTGACTCAAGCGGCCCCGAACACGGACGGCTCGGCGGCCCTACAGTCCAAAGGACACCCCCAGGCCGGTATAACTTGCCCCTGAGGAGGTTCAAGTCCGTGACTCAAGCGGCCCGAACCACGATAGGCGGCTCGGCGGCCCTACAGTCCAAAGGACACCCCCAGGCCGGTATAACCTTGCCCCTGAGGAGGTTCAAGTCCGTGACTCAAGCGGCCCCGAACACGGAGGGCTCGGCGGCCCTACAGTCCAAAGGACACCCCCAGGCCGGTATAACTACCCCTGAGGAGGTTCAAGTCCGTGACTCAAGCGGCCCCGAACACGGGCGGCTCGGCGGCCCTACAGTCCAAAGGACACCCCCAGGCCGGTATGACCTTGGCTCCAGCCTCGACTTAGACGGTTTTGAGTCACGCCCATAGGCAGATACTCGGTTACCTCGAGGTACAAAAACACTAAGTGGCCCCACAATCCCAAGAGCTTCGTGCTGAACCCAGGATTAGCTCCCCTGCAGGGGCCCCTAAACTGCCTTATCAACATTCTAGGACTTACATCTTAATACAACACACCGGAAAACGACCCGAAGACTAGGATTTCCTGCCAACTCGTGGACGGATTCCCTAATCCATAAGTAGGAATCAAGGATTAAGCAGATGAAATATTAAGTAACACCAAATAAATAAAGGTAGCATCTGCTCATTTAAAGTTAATCTACTAGGAAACTTTATAAAGTCTCAACATTCATTACAAAAAGAGGTCCTTTAAAAGGACCAAGTCAAGGATAGAAAAACTAAAGCTAAAGTCAAAATAAATTTAGGCATCCTCAATCAATTCTCTGAATGCTCCTTCTCTGTATTGGGATCGGAAGCCGGCTCCTCAGTGAGGGGCATTCTGCAGCAGAATCTTTGGTCGCCGCCACCCTACCCGCCACGTCTTCGACCTCCATATCAGGAATTTCTTCGTCGTCCACAGGTCGAAAACGTTCAAGGTTCTTTAAGTTGAAGTGTCGGGCTAACCTCCGTTTACACCTCTCAAAGCCTTGAACAAAGGCGTCTAGGGCGGCCTCCTGGAACTCCGATTCAAAATCCGGGGAGCCCTTGTACTCCTTGATAGCATCCCGGACTTTGGCTTCGGCTATGGCCACCTTTTCTTGAGCTTTGGCCTCGGCCACAGCTATCTTTCCCGGGCCTCGGCCTCGACCGCAGCTATCTTTTCCCGGGCCTCCGTCATCACTGTTGCAACTCTGTCGAGAGCGTTCTTAGCGTCTTTCTCGGCTAGAACCAATTTTTCTACAGCATCGCGAGCCGTAGCTTCCGCGTTATCTGCTCGATTTTCAGTATGTTCTAGCCTAAGAGTAGTTTCTTTTAACCTCTCTTCCGTTGGCAACAACTTCGCCCGAACCTCAGATAGTTGGGCATCTAAGCTCTGCAGCTCCATTTCCGCCTTTCCCCGCCAGGTCCGATAATCCTCCCGAATAACCCGAAGGTCGTGTAGTGCTTTTGACTCTCGGGCCTTCGTCTCCACCAACTCTTTGTCTAAGCTCACACTCCGAGACTTGGCCTTGTTTAAGTCTTCGCGCAGTACAAAAAGGCCATTAGACATCTGCAAAATACATTCAGTGAATGCCCGAATTCGATAATCACAAAAGGAAAAGGTCGAAACTTTACCTGAAGCGCAGCTGTGAACATGGTGTCAAATGACTCTTCTTGTGTTACCTTCCTCATTTTATCTTGGAACCTGGGCAGGATCGCAAGTTTAAGAATTGTCTCCGACAGGCAACTTTTGTACCCAGCACCCTGATTAGGCGGTTGAGGAGGTGGAGATAGATTTCCTAAAGCATCTGAGGGAGCGGGGCAGGAACGCCCACTTCCTTGACGACGAAGGACCTGGCAAATCGATTTCGACTGCTTCCGCACTCCCTACAGATCCCCCAGCGCCCTTAGTGGGGGATGGAATGACCTCCGGAAGCTCCCTCTCGACAGGATCTCCTATCGGGATCCCCGTTGGAGGACTCGTCTCTCCTTCGCTATCTTCTATCAGGGTCGCTTCGGGAATAGCCGCCGGAGGCTGGGCCTGGCATCCGATCCTGACTGACGGGGCTTTTTAGGTTCGTTCCCTGCCGCGCCATGCTCGCTCCTCTCTCTCTTTCGAAGGTTTGATACCAAAAAGTCTTGAGAAAACTTCATTGCTGCAATATAGTGAACATAGGGTTAGCTAAAAAAGACACCAAATATGTTAGCTAGGAATACAAAGAAGAGGAAAAGAGAGAGATGAATTCTTCGAGGCTCACCGGGCGCTGCAGCCAGCGACACCGGCACGAACGCAATCTCCCGGAGATTATCCTCCGATAGCAATTCTTACTGGGGGGAATGATGGTAGAGATTAGAGTGTTGAAAAGCTCACGGTCTCTCTCATCAACACTCGCATTCTGGTTAGAACTGGTATCCGGGATACCCCAATCTACACCCAACCCCTCCAGATGTGCATAGAAAAACCGAGATTTCCACCCTTTGATCTTAGAAGGGAGATTAAGCCTAAGAACCCTTTTGGGCCTCGATGCGAAACTCCACCACCCATCCCTGACTGGGTTTCGAATCCTATATAGTGTCCTAAATAAAGAAAGTCGAGCGGAAGCTCCATGAAAAGAACAAAGTACTAGAAATGAAAATATAATACGAATAGAATTAGGAGTAAGCTGTGCGGGGATAAGGCGATATCGGTTCAATAAGTTTACAAAAAAGGATGTAAGGGCAGTCGTAGACCACCCTTAAAAAACTCTTCATACAAAGCGACCTTACCTGGTCGCGCTAGAGTGACCCTATCCTCAGGAAGGGGAACGGAGAGCCGAATGTCATCAGGGATCCCGAACTGAGCCCTAAGGTTCCTAAGATCCTGAGAGGATATAACAGAGGCAACGTCCGCCGGTCTAGCCAATTTAGAAACAACGCGGGAGGCCCTACCTCACGACTGGTAGACGAAGAGGAAACCCTAGGGGACTGAGATAACAACCTAGACACGGGCTGTATGGACCGAGCAACGGGTTGGTCCCCACGGATGACTACCCCTCCCAGAGCCTGTCGACGTGCTTGAAGAATCTCCTCTCGGGAGGGCTCAACCATGGGGCCCTTACCTTTCCTATCTACGGAGGAATCCATAAAGAGAGAAAGGGGAAAGAAGGAGTCGACTGACCTGGGCTTGAAGAGGTAAAAAACGCAGGAGGATACACAAAATCAAAGATTAAGGGAAAGGGATGGCTCCCCCCTTTTTTATATATATACGCGCCTCGAGCACCGCAAGGACACGTGGTAGTCCATCAGTGGAGCCGGACAAACGAAAAGACGCTATCCTCTTAGAGATATGCGCCTCCCCTCCTTTTTCCCTTTTTCGAAATGTCACTTATCATGTACTGGACGTTTTGAAATTCAAATTTTTCCGCCCTTCTCCCTTGCACGTGCAACACACCTGAATACAAGGAAGATGGGCGAGGGGGCATATGATATGGATAATAAATAAAACAGTTAGAAAATAAAAGTTGAAGTGGGCGGCCCCCAGAGTCTGGCGGCCCCCAGTCCTGGGCGGCCCCAGAGTCTGGGCGGCCCCCAGTCCTGGGCGGCCCCCAGAGTCTGGGCGGCCCCCAGTCCTGGGCGGCCCCCAGTCTGGGCCCCCAGTCCTGGGCGGCCCCCAGAGTCTGGGCGGCCCCCAGTCCTGGGCGGCCCCAGAGTCTGGGCGGCCCCCAGTCCTGGGCGGCCCCCAGACCCCCAGAGTCTGGGCGGCCCCCAGTCCTGGGCGGCCCCCAGAGTCTGGGCGGCCCCCAGTCCTGGGGCCCCCAGAGTCTGGCGGCCCCAGTCCTGGGCGTCCCCAGAGTCTGGGCGGCCCCAGAGTCTGGGCGGCCCCCAGTCCTGGGGAGTCTGGGCCCCCAGTCCTGGGCCCCTGGCGGCCCCCAGTCCTGGGCGGCCCCTAGAGAGTCTGGGCGGCCCCCAGTGGGCGGCCCCAAGTCTGGGCGGCCCCAGTCCTGGGCGGCCCCCAAATCGCATGTCAGAACCACTAAACATCATAACGCTTTAAATGGTTCGAATAAGACAAGCACTGAAACACCGCCGTTTATCTAGAAAAAGGAGACACTGAACTTCTATTTTAGAGCCAGATACCTTTTCTCTGACTCTGACATCCCCACTAACCCTGACATTCCCTTGGGATAATCAAGGTCATCATGAAAATCCTTATCTTCATGAGCAAGTTTCTTAATACCCTTATTATTAATTATCACTGAATGACCACGTAGCGAAAAAAAAATAATAAAAGATGAACACTTATCCTACACGTGGACCTCTGGAATTAAAAAATAAAATAAAAAATTAGGGGGATAAGAAGGGAGAAGGAGAAGGAAGAAGGGGACTTTTTCTTCTTCCTGAAAGAGATCTCATAACAAGAGAGGAATCTGGTGATCCAGCATCAACACAGTGCTCAAAAGTAGAAGATTCAATGAGCTCAACTGAATTATATTTAAGCATCCAGGTTAGGTCAGCTTCCTATAAATATGAAGGCTAAATCTCATTGTCATGGTGGTTAGGTATCTGTTTGAGTTGATCATGACTGAAGTTCTTCTTTATTATACATAAACTGGACTTGCAAAAGAATCACAACCATTGAGCTGGGAGAAGTTGAGGAATTGCTTTTTTCAGATGTTAGCATCAGTGTACTGCAAGCTAGCATTGTGATTAAGCCTTAGAATATCTTTCGTTTCCTTTTCTAGTAATTTGACACTCTTTGAATTCATGCACACAAAATATTACAGTCTTTAGATATTGTTCTACCCATGCATGCCACTTGGATGGCACGTGTGTTATTATGTATGCTGCCATATAAGATAAAAATAAATGGTATCTTCTTTATTTAATGGTAAAGATCAAAGTGATACAAAACAGAAAGTTCAGAATTAGTTTTATAACTTTTTAAAGTTCAAAGATCAAAGTGATATAACCCTCTAAGTACAGAGGTTAATTCTATAGTTTAGCCAAAAAAAAAGGGAGCTTCTATTTGCACCTCCAAAATTACTCAGTACACCCCCAACTTAAAAAAAATATACCAATTTTACCCCTAAAAAACTTTACAAAAATGCCTCTGTATTACTCTCTGCACCCCCTGAACAAAACAACCCCTCCCACCCCTCCCCCCTTCCACGTTCATGCAAAAAAAATCCCCTCAATCCATTTCTACCATTGTTTGAAGAGATTTCAATCTTCAATTGAACAATGGATAAGCAACTAGCGATTTGGGAAGGTTCTACGAACGCAAAGGTTCGTGTTGCTGTAAAAATTCATTTTCCAACTCGAACATGGCCCGCCTTCGAATCTGGGTGTCGACCTTTCGCTTGGACGGACCTGCAAGATAGTCCTCACGTAGGAAACGCTGGGGGTGGCCTCTGCGAAAGACTCTTTGATGCTCAAGTCAGTGAAAATTCATAACAAACAAATATGAGAAGAAGGCTCTTGTAGAAGAGTCCCTCAATAATGGCCTCTCGAGAGCTCTGAATGCTGCTTGAGCTTTAAAGGGTTTTTCAATGAGAGAATGAGCGTACCTCAAGAAATTTTAGGATAGGATATTTATAGGTGGCTGGTATGATGACAGACAATTACTTGACTTCTTGGACGTCTCACAGAGAATCAGAAACCATCATGATTTGAATCTGATTCGAATCAAGTTAGTTACGAGGCCAATAGAATTCAAATCCCATGTGTTATGAGGATCAACGGCTAGGAAAGCTAATCGATGCTTTAAGATTAGGCTACATCGTTATTTATGGATAATATGCCATATTTGGTTTTATTCCCTTCTTAGGGAGGTCAAGAACCGTCGCGATCGGAGTCCTGTCAAATAATTAGGGATCTGATTTTATGTTGATCATGGTCGGAGGGTCTTACTCCGCTCCCAATCCCTATTTTGGAAAGATTATCCATGGCGCTGCCGAGGCATGGAAAGGCTCGGTCCTGCCGAGGCATGGAGAGGGTCGGCCCTACCGAGGTATGGTAAGGCTCGATCCTGCTGAGGTATGGGATGGCTCGGTCTTACCGAGTTATGGCAATTTTGTCTTTCTTTGCACATGACATCCAGCGGGCAAAAATAAAATGATCCTAACCTTTTTATCGCATGCATGGATATTAATGCAATAACGATTTTATCCCTTATCATATGCCCCCCACTCCCTAGTCCAAAGTATAGGTTCGAGCGTAGGGAGTAGAGTTCCAGATGGCTTCATTCGATTAGGGAAATTCAAATCGGCAAAAGCGTGCCATGGGGTGTTCATAAATGTCAGGCCATCATTTCATCATTTCGTTCCATCGTACGAGGGAAAAAGCCCTTGCCTTCCGCAATTGATCGCAGGGGGAATGACAAGTGGCAGGCTCAGGGGCCAGTAGCGTTCAAACTAAGGTTCGGTGATGCATGGGGATCCTCACTGAGACGGTTTAAAAGGAGTCGGGCGGCGCTACCCTCGATTATGCTTTCTTTCTGTCTTTTTCTCCAAAGACCGAACAATTTCGATCCAGAAAGTAATATGGCTGGTTCATCTTCTGTTGATCTTGGAGATACAGAGTGTCTTGCCGATGTTGCCTCGACAATAACATCAATAGATCTGAAGAAGATTTGTTGAGACTACTGATTCACAGGCGACATTTGAACGCGAATTCCTGGTCCTGAGTAGAGGTACCCGATCAATTGGAGATAGGGGCTTTTTTCCACAAGGAAAGTTTCAAAGCAGGCCTTCGTTTCCTCTTCATAAGTGAACATGAAAGTCAATAGCACAGTTTCATTCTCTGTGTAGTTGGCAAAATATGAATTATGGAAGTGAGTCAACTTTGAAGGACCACAACTTGGAGTGCCGACAACCCAAGAAATAAGAGGTAAAATGATCTTGATCTTGCAGGCTTCCTCTACGTTAATCGTGGGCAATGGATAGCCGAAAACTTTGTAACAGCCCAAGATTAATTGATTAATGGGCAACGAGGAAGATCATTTTCATTTGAGTTGGATAGCTGCTGCGGTGGGCCTAATCAATGATCATAACCTGACATCCCCGAAGGGACACTCAAATACGAGGGAGCCACAAAATTTTTTTGTGTACAGAAGTCACCCTTCCATTTTCCATCAAAACCTAACCACAACTCACCACTTTTTCCTTGGAAAGTATAATATGCGGTTCATCTTTGAGACATTATATTGATAGCAACTTATCATGTTGTCTATAGCCCGGTGAATAATTGTTGTCTAATTATTCAAAGTGGCAAAAAAGTATTCTTTCTTCGAAGGAGGTCCCCCATAATATTTTTTTTTAAAGGCAGTAGGAGTGATAAGATTAGGTAGATGTTGGGGCAAAATGAAGGATATTACAGCGAGAGCAGTAAGAATCCTTCAATTTGCCGGATAGAGCTTGCTTCATAAATTAGAAGTAGAGATCACACTATAATGAACTAATGATGCAGAGGTTTTCTTTTGAAAGAAATTCTAGAGTATCTCTCGCACCAAATGTGTCATATAAATGCCGCAATCAATTTATCCTAACTTTTTTTTCTCTATTATTAGGTACATTCTTTCTTCTTCATTCTGATCATAAAGTAACAATGTTGGCAAGAGATTGTCTCAACCCAAAAACCCCATCTAAGGCCTTTAAGATCGGTTGTAAGAATGTGAATCTGGTAAACAAATGATCCACCGAGTCATAAACATCCCCCCATAGCTTGCATTTGTTATCGACAATCCAATCTTTTTTTGTTAAAATTTTCTCGATATGCAGCTTGTTTTGGAGAGTGAATCAAAGAAATACTTTAGTTTTTTCAGAAGTATAAACTTTTAACACTGCTCTGTAGGAACGATAGATGGCTCCTCTATGACTTATAAACATGCAGAAAGAATCTACCGCTAGGAGAGTTTCTAGATTGGAAAGACGTTCATAAGGAACGAATGAACTTTGGTTTGGGAAAAACAAGCCAATTACTAGTTAATCCATTATTTGATGAGTTTCATCCTGTTGGGGATGGAAAGGACAGAGAAAGCAGGTGAAGAACAAATTTTCTGATTAATGTTGGACTGGGTCATTGTAGTAGTTAACATGACAAAATGTCCCATGTAAAAAAGGGGGGGAGAACATAAACTAAATTTTCTGAAAAGAATATACGTTTAGAAGATTTGTTTTTAACCCATTCAAACATCTGCTAGCAGGTTTTTGGCCTAACGAGCTGGATTTCATGAAAGCATCAAATGGTCCGATGCAGTTTGGACTTCAAACTTAAACAAATCTCTGTATATATAAGCAAGATTTAGATTTTATGTTCAAGTGCATTCACCGTGACATATCTCGTTTGCAATTAAGAACATACACTGCATTGGACCTCAAATGGTGCTACTCTCTCTCCCCTCTCTCGTGCGCACAGTTAACTTCTATGATTGTTTTCTGTGATTGTGTTAGGACAGTGAATAACTACCCCCCTCTCTCTCTGTCTCTCTCTGTCTCTCTCTTTCGTGTGCTGCATGTTGATGCGGTTGCCTTTTTGGCTTTTTCTCTCTCGTGCCCACTACCTCTCTCTCTCTCTCTCTCTCTCTCTCTCGTGCGCACAGGTTAACTTCTTTGATTGTTTTCTTTGATTATGTCGGGACAGTGAATATCTGAGTCATTTTTTAAATCGATACCAAAAGGCAACAAGAAGAGGATAAAAAGTAAATGTAAGGTAAAAATAATATTAAAATAAAAAATATCATTTCAAATGATATTTTTATTTTATTTTATTTTTTATCGTATCAGCGATAAATTTTTGCTGGCATGATTGGGGTGACTGATTGAACATTATCACTTGAAGTGGCGATTTTAACCATAAAATTATCATTTCAAATGATGATTTCTTTTCGCTCATAGCACTTGCGGGTCGAGAACTACATGGAAGAAGTCATGTTTTTTAATTCTAAAAAGTATGAATATTTTTTGGAATTATATATTATAAAAAATTGGAATTAAGCCTGGTATGTGTTTTTGGTTGAATTTGAATTGGAATCAAAATTAAGGTTTTTTTTATTGAATTTGGATTGGAATCAAAATTAATGTTTAGCAACCGAGTTTATAGTAGATCAAATAAGCGAATGAAACTAGAATTGTATTAGATGTAAAACTCTTCCAAATTATGTCTTAATATTATAATATAATAAAATAATGATGTCTTTAGAAAACAGAGGATACAAGGCCTGAGCAAGGATTTCCTCTTCTTTTCACTCGGGGATATCTTTATAACAATATTATGCCGTAGATGCTTATCAAAATAATTTTGCATCCGTTAGCGATATGGAAACAAATCGTTTTTCATTTGGATTTGGTAAGTAGTCACAAGAAATAAATTAAAAAAAAAACAGAAGGAATTGATCGCATTGTATAATTTCAGTATCTATTTTTATTAAATACAAAATAAGCTTTATATAATCTATTTATATAACTATAAGAGAAAATTATAAAAGAAGAAACCAAGACTAGTCAATTAAGATTTACTGTTCTGAAATCTAGTAACAAAACAATTAAAAATGAAAAACAAAGTCAAAACAAAGGTTATCTTTTTATCTTTTCATTCATGGATAACGATTATATGGTATGAATAGGCATCAAGATAATTTTCCTTCTATTAGTAATGTGAAAACAAGTCATTACCGGTTTAGATTTGATAACAGGATCCATAAAAAGAAGAGAAAAGAAAATTAATTGAATTATATAATTTCATTATGTATTTTCATTAGAGTATAATAAGCTTATATATATATATATAGTCAATTTGTATAGCTACAAAAGAAGACTATACAAGAAAATAATCAAGGTAAATCAAACAAATTTGATTATTCTAGTTAAAATCAAGGTTAAAATCGATTCAATTAATACCGGTTGCCCCAATTTAATAATTCCATTTTATGAGCTGGTTAGATAATGTTGTTTCAATCCAACATTCAATAAATAGATGAAAGACTGAAAAGATCACATCGATCTTGACGAAGCCGCCTGGCATCTGATAGAGATATAGACTAAAAGATATGCTTTATATCTTTACATTTTTAATGAGAATTCATTTTGAGCAATGTGTGCCATTTACTATATATATGTGCATGTGTCTAGTATTTCCAAAGAGTATTTGATCTAGTGTGTAGAGTACGGCTTACAACAGAAGACTAGATCATCGGTTCTTTTGGAATACAAGTTTATTGTTCACAGTTTTAGATGGAATTGGACACACCATCAATAGAACTGTAGCATAAATTTTTAGTAGGTCTGTCTTGACTATGGGGAATGGTTTATTCTAACTATTTGTGCTAGTACATTTTGTGTGTATTGAACAGGACCCAGTTGAGTTGATTATTTTATACTGACTTTATAAAATAATTTAAAACTCATGAATATTATGATTACTTATGCTCTTAATCTGAATTCTATTTCTAGACACGTGTATATAGTGATTATTGCTTTGATTACACATAGAGTGAGATTCTATATGAGTCAATAAACTCAGTAGGTTGGGCAATAATATTATATATGGTGAATATTAATAGTTGAAGGAATCCACGTCCTGTTAATTTGGATTGATGATATCCCCTTGAGAAAGCTTATAAGTTTGATTGTATCAAATCTTGCAAGTGGATTTTGAATCCGATACATCAAATAAGTTAAGTGGATAAGTCTCAAGGATAATAACAGCCAATTAAATTATATTGTCAGTATTTAAATTTAATTGGTGGATATCTGTAATCTTAACGTGGGGAGATAATAAGTATTTAATATTAAGGCTCAAAAATATAAATTCGAATGTGATTAGGAGTACAATTATAATTCTTTAGTGGAATGAATTATAATTTACGTAATTGAATCCTAACCCGGATAGGATTAGGAGATTAATTACGTGGGAAGTCCTTTCATATTTGCCTATTTGGTCCCTGTTGTAGCCCTATAAATACCCTCTCAATTGGTTACTAGGGTTAACGTTTTTGAGAAAAAAGAAAAACAAGAAACCCTAGGTCGGCCGAGAGATCCCACCATCTTAGAGAGAAGGAAGGTATTTCGGGAATACGGCGGAAGGCTAAAAGGTTGAGGTCGAGCAACAAATCGAAGTGTTCCAACGTTCAAGTCTGAAGGTATAATCTTATACTCATAGATTAGAACGGTAAAAGATTTTGTATTACTCATATGCGCTATAGCCGTGATCTTGGGGGTATTCCTCGCTCCCCAACAGCATCATCGACTTAAAAATCTATCCAATGACGTATAAATCTAGAGAAAACTAGTTCTGGATTTGAAATTGTTATAAGCTTTGATTTAGAATTGAGTTTGATTCAGATCACATCAAGATTGTTGGAACCTTCAATCTACTCCCAATTAACCTAGCTAAAAGCTTTGAGAAATAACTTATAAGAGTGGGAAATCCTGTCTGGCTTTGAGATAAAGACTCTTACCTAGATCTCTCGTATCAATCACCAAAAACTTTTTTAAGCAGAACTAGGCACCCTATATAACCAACTTAAATTTGAGCTAATAATTTTTAGGTGAGAGGTGAATTAATTTGAGATTCATATAGTTAATTCTAACTAATTTAGGGTTAAGATTTTATTGTTATTGTAGTTTTTAGATGGGGTATGGATTGAGTATATCCATCTCAGAAAATAGTTTTGGTCAAGTAAGGTTTGGGTGAACTTAGCAAGGGGTTGCAACTTTATTTTAATGAGCTTAGATGGAAAGGGTAGGTTACGACCGACTAAAGGTCGACTTGCTAGAGGCCAAACGTGGTGGATTTTAAAATGAAGGCCTACTTGGATCTGTTTGCCTTAGGCGTGCTGGTTTGGTCTACATCTAGTTAACTAAAATAACTACTAGCAGTGATATGGTAGCACCGAAAAATAAAATAATGGCAGAGCTTGCTTCCTTCTTTGATACGTCAGGACTGCAGGTAAATCCCATCAAAGTGGGTGGCTGCAGCTGGTTGGTGGGTCAAGTTCCGTCAGAGTGGATGGCCACTTGATTTGACCGCTGCAAGGAAGAGAGATAAAAGGTGGTGGAGTCCCATCACCATCACGAGCCACACATCCATCTAGGATAGAAGAGTTGGGAGTTGAAGCCAGTTGTCCCTTGTAAAGCGTTGATTATAGAGTGCTTGCATGGCACTGTTTGTGGCGGTGGCCTAGGTGGCCGAGCACGTGACCTTTATGAGGCCATAAATGCTTTTGTGCAAGAGACATGATGTGGCTGTGGAAGCAGAGACGATGCTGAGGCGGGGCTGACTTGAATGAGAGGGCTGACTTAAATGAGGTGGGGCCGACTTAGAAGAGGACAGGACGATGCCGAGGCGGGGCCGACTTGAATGAGAGGGCCGACTTAAACGAGGCAGGGCCGACTTAGAAGAGGCCGAGACGGGACGATGCCGAGGCCGCGCTGACTTAAATGAGGCGGGGCCGATTTGGACTTCTCCCTTCCTTCACGTCCGTGACGTTCCACTTCATTAGATGTTGGCCTACGTGGCAGCCATAAATTTCGGGGCCGAGATGGAGTGCCGGAGCGGGGCCGACTTGGACTTCTCCCTTCCTTCGCGTCTGTGACGCTCCACTCCATTAGATGCTAGCTTATGTGGCAACCATAAATGCCGAGGCCGAGATGGAGTGCCCCGACTTGGACTTCTCCTTTCCTTTGCGTCCTCCATTCCATTAAATGCTGGCCAACGTCATTCTGCACCATTAAATTCTCCACCATTAAATGCTTAAGCCTTTTGATTTGACTACCGGCCGTTAATGACTGAAGGTGGCCTTTTGAAGAATCCCCCACGATGAAATATTTATACCCATCAAGTCCTTTGAAAAGAAAGCCAAGTAGAATAGTGAGGCCGCCTAAGAAAATCATTTGGAAATTGCTATCTTGAGAGGATGTCATCCAAAATTGTTGCCTTTATTGCCCATGTGGTCAGTTGGCCCCATCAGAGAGGAGAGAGAAAGCAGGTGAAGAACAAATTTTTTGATTAATGTTGGACTGGGTCATTGTAGTAGTTAACATGACAAAATGTCCCATGTAAAAAAGGGAGGGGAGAACATAAACTAAATTTTCTGAAAAGAATATACGTTTAGAAGATTTGTTTTTAACCCATTCAAACATCTGCTAGCAGGTTTTTGGCCTAACGAGCTGGATTTCATGAAAGCATCAAATGGTCTGATGCAGTTTGGACTCAAACTTAAACAAATCTCTGTATATATAAGCAAGATTTAGATTTTATGTTCAAGTGCATTCACCGTGACATATCTCGTTTGCAATTAAGAACATACACTGCATTGGACCTCAAATGGTGCTACTCTCTCTCTCCCCCCTCTCTCGTGCGCACAGGTTAACTTCTATGATTGTTTTCTGTGATTGTGTTAGGACAGTGAATATCTCCCTCACCCCCACCCTCCAACTACCTGTTGGGCCCATGGCCCACCTATTCAGCCCATTAGGGCAAAAGGGAGCGCTACTCCTTTTTCCACCAGGGTTTGTTCTCTCTTTATAAAAGGAGTAGCCGCCTTCCTTTTTTGGTTTTCTCTATTTTAAGGAGCAGCCGTATGAAAAAAGGAGGAGAAGCATGTAGCAGGTATTTCTTTTTCTAGGAGCATGGATTGCTAGCGGAAGAGAAGGAAGGGCTGCTGCTTGGTGCTTAACTACGTGGGAGGACTTCCACTCTAGGAATCACGTGAAGGTGCTGCAGAAGAAAAACAAGAGAAGAAGAAGAAGAAGAGAAGGGAAGAAAATAAGGAGGTAACGCAAGATACCGTATTTTTCGGTGATGTAATCCTTATATCCCTATTATTCTCTTGTGATTGTTTCTCAAGTTCTGGCAAGGGACTTTGAGACTTGGATATTTATTATTTTATAGTGGATCTTCTTCTCTGGCTTGCCCGTGGTTTTTTTTCCTTTATCTTGAAGGGATTTTCCACGTAAATCTTGGTGTTTCTGTGATTGTGTGGTTTGCGCATTTTTATTTATTATTCCGCTGCGTATTACGGTCTGCTAGTATTTGCTCGTACATGGATTCTTTCCCATCAACTGGTATCAGAGCCTGTGAATTTTTTTTTTGTATGTGCGAGCATGGAGGCCGGTAATGTTTCCCGCATGATCAGTCTGAACGGAAACAATTGGATGATATGAAAACCAAGGATGGAGGACCTCTTATATTGCAAGGATCTATATGGACCTTTAGAAGGGGTCAAAGCAAAGCCCGCTACAGTGACAGACGATGCTTGGATCATGTTAGATCGGAAGGCAGTCGGTTTTATTCGGCAATGGTTGGATGATAGTGTCTTTCACCATGTTTCCACTGAGACTTCTGCAAACTCTCTTTGGAAAAAGTTAGAAAGTCTATATGAGAGAAAAACAGCTGGCAACAAGGCTTTCTTGATCAGAAAACTAGTGAATCTGAAATATAAAGAGGGTGCTTCTATTGCTGAGCATTTGAATGAAATGCAGAGTATTAATAACCAGTTATCCTCTATGAAAATGTCTCTTGATGATGAGTTGCAGGCATTGTTACTTCTCAGTTCATTGCCAGAAAGTT